>JANTPZ010096342.1:0-12653 GCA_025593235.1 Vachellia pachyceras | reverse complement strand
CTCAACCACAGCCAAGCCTAGCCTGAGTGGGTTAGAGTCCATGGCATCCAGGTGGTCTATCGCCGGCGAGATTCTCACGGCAACCCTATCGGCTCCGATGGCAGAAACCACCTCTTTAACCACCTGCATTAGGAATCTGCAACGATTCTCCAACGATCCACCACCGTATTCATCTGTTCGATCGTTGATCCCATCCTTCAAGAACTGATCAATAAGGTACCCATGAGCCCCATGAATCTCAATTCCATCAAAACCTGTTTTGTCAACATGGCATTGAGTCAATGTGGTGTTTGTTTCAATTGACGAGTGCACAAGCAAAAGTTAGATTCCCCCCCCCCTTCAACACACAACATATCAACGTCTAGAGACAGAAGCCAATCACATGATAACTAACAAAACGCGTAAGAATTTCATATTCGTAAGCGTGACTGACTTTTTCATTATTATCGTGCACTTTGAAGCGAATGGTATTATGGATATGCATTATGAGGCTAAAGGTGGGGTTAACTTTTCCCAATGTGGACAATAATTGAATGATCGTGAAAAGGACTAAACTTTTGAGGCGTTCGCTATGATGGGGCCTTTAAAAAGGAGAAGTGTTCATAATCATCACTCAATGGACCATATAGCCAATGTATGATGGTCATTATTGTTGGGAATGGTAATTTAAAAACGAACAGTTCCTAATCCTAAGTGTAAGCATCTGTAGTAATAATTGAGGAAACAAACCTGCCCGAATAGCGTTAACTGCTGCTTGGCGGTAATGCTGGACAATGTCTGGTATTTCATAGGTTTTAAGGGCTCGAGGCTGTGGATACACGCCATAGGACCCATCTGGCAACAGGATTCTCCACCTCGCCGATATGGGTTTGCTTGTGGACGATATGGGTGAGGCCCCTCCTGGCTGATAAACTGTTTCTCGAGAAGAAAAGGCCAGCACGAGGATAAGTATACTAACTCCTCCTAACTGATAATTAACCATAAATATAACGTGCAGTATCTTATAAATAGAACACCCTCCGGCCCTAAATATAAGCTCTCATTTGTAATGTAAAATGGATGGAGATCATGAATTGAAATTAGGAATGATTAACGTACCTGTGTGGGAAGCTCGGCCAACATGCCAGAGTTGGCAGAAGATAAGGCTTCCTTTGGCATGCACAGCATGCACTATCTTCCTCCATGCCTCGACTTGTTCTTCTGAATATATGCCAGGTACATGCGGAAATCTGCATCATTTCATTAAGCCACTTCATGTCATATACTCAGTTCCGTTCTACATCTATAAATCATTTCCAACAAATTTTATAGAAATTTAGAAAAACTTTAAATTTTGCTTAAAATTTAATATTTTTCCAATTTTATCTTTTCATTTAATATAGACACTATAAGAGTATAAAGTCAACACAATGATAAATGATAATAGTCTAATTTCAATGAAAAATTTGCACCACCAAAAGAAAATTTAAGGGGGAAACTTTTCCCCTGATAGTTTTGTGGGTTATAACTTATACGGTCAAAGTTAAAAATAGCTAGAAAGTGCCCATCTTCCATGGGACTTAATCAATGAATGGGTTTTAAATATACTTTTGGTCGCTCTTTATAAAAACAGTGACAATGTCCTCTTTATCTTTCAAATTTGCACTTCTATCGCACTTTCAATTAAATTTCAAGAGAAATTCTTAAGCCAACATCATTTGTGAAGAGACATCATTTGGGCTCTCTTAAGTTTAAATGCTCCAAGTATGCTTTTCTGGGTCTCATATGTATTCTAAAATTTTCCCTCAGCCTTTATTATTCTCCCCCCATCCCATCTCTTTCTGTTACATCCAACAACACTATTTTTTGAAATAAAATTAGACCCACAGAGAGGCAACTCCAGCAGGAATTTGAACGGGGAGTTAACAAATGATATGCGTGTTTGATAACTCATTTTGAATCACGTTGCACGTAAATTAAAATAAAATTTATCTTTTATACTTAATTCAAAATTCGTAAAATCCTTCCTCCAAACCCAAACAAGCATGATGTATAATGCATCCAAATGCCAACTTTGTGAATCGTGTAACCGAAATTTCAGGGTTGGGTAGTAAAACAATTAAAAAAAGAAACCTTGCATGGAAAACAGGAAAAGTAAATTGGAAGATTTTAAAGAAGTTAGACTGACTACATTTTGCATTTTTTTCCCTTAAAAATTTTATGGAACGAAAGCAACAAAAAAGACAGTGGCTTCGTTTGGAAACCCGTTGAGAAAACGGACATAGATTCCTAGGTACTTTATGTGAGAGGAATTTTATCTCGGCTTGCGTGAGAATGGGTTTTGGGGGTCAAAACGGGGTTCCTAACGGAAACCCAAACGAAGCCAGTTAAGTTTGAAGAGAGTGTTTAGATTAGATTTCGTTGTTAAGTGTTTTTTACAAATTTCATGTAAATATAGGAAAGGAGATCTTATCTGCGTGATTTCACAATTATGCACTAGGATGTAAGATTGAAAATAGTTTGTACAGATTACAAGGCAAAACCTAAATTTTGGAGGGTAGACTTTGAAAAATAGCTTTTACAGATTCCGAGGCAAAACCTAGGTTTTAAAAAATGATTTATGTTTGGGAAGTTATTAACTTTTACGGATTCCGAAGCAAAAAAGCGGGTAGGAAAGAGGAAAGTAAGAAAGAGAAAGAGAGAAAAAGTATGAAAGAGGAAACCTAGGTTTCAAACTGAGATTTTGTAACCAAAATATCTTTTAGAAAAAAAATTTCTTGAACAAAATCTCAAATTTAAAGTAAAATCTAGATTTTAAAATCAAATTTAAATTTTAAAAGTGGCTGCCAAACCTCGTGCCCACGCGGCGACAGCACTTAACACGTCGCACTATAAAAGTGGGGTATCACAACGAATGAAGTACCGCCACGTGGCTACTATCATTTCAGTTGACACCATTTATGACCAGTGATGACTGAAATTCATTGGATCCACACCCACTGTCGGATGGTCCAGGAATAAGAAAGACCTCAAAAGGTAGACAAAATTACGAGGATTACCCCGGCGCCGTGGGGGCGATCAGGGTGCCTTCGCTGATGAGAAAGCCTCCCGGAGTTGACCTCTGCACGTAGTACTCCGCCATCGCTGGCTGCGGAATGCAGTTCAAAGCCCTGCATCTCGTCATCGGCGCTAGCACCACCCTATCCAATCCCACCCACACCAAACTCAGTTAATTTCTCACAAATCCATCGCCAACTTTATCACTGGCCAATTAATATATCCCGTATTCGTGGGAAATGAAATCAGAGAAATCTAGAAAAAATAGAGAGGGAGAGAGGGAGGACCTGTGAGAGAGATTGAATCTGCCCATCTTGTAAGGAGAGAAGAGGGAGGCTCTTCCTCCTTGGGTTGAGGTCTCCGCCATTGCAATCGCTTACGCCTCGGTTCAGCGGCCGGAGCTCTGATCCTACGCTGCTGGTGGCAGTGGCAAGCTAGTCGTTGGTTCCTTATTCGCCTCGCAGTCAGAGTGAGCAGATGAATCCTCACTTGAGCGATCTCAAGCAGCAGTACAAGTATTTTAAGAAGCGCAGCACGTGATAAATGTTAAGAGACCAAAGTGCGACCAGCGAAGGGATTATAATATAAAAAAGAAGATTGAAGAATTTGGACGGTGAAGAGCCAAGAGGCAGAGAGTGGGAGTTGAATTTTCAATGCAGAGGTGGACCCACGGCCGGGTTGTGGTGTGATGCCAACATGCATAATAACATGGCGGACTAGGACATGCATCATGGGTGTAAACTAATTTTCTAAAAAGATAATTGAGTTTATTTTTAAGAATAATTTAAACAAAAATTTAATGGGTTCAAAATTAGTAAATAAGAGAGTGCAAAATAAATTATATAATACTAATATATACCTAATTTTTTAAAATTTACGGGATGGGCTGAATCCGCTCAACAACACGTAGGTCCACCGTTGCATAACATATTCTTAATATTTTGCATTATATTCACGTGCGCCACCGGTCTTGAGTCAACGAATAAAAGATTGAATCCCATGTATGCATGGTCCGTGTCTTCAATTGAAAAACACATGTAGTTTAGAAAAAATATTCATAAGCTGCATTTCGTGAAATCTGTGAAGCTAACGTGATTCTAGAATTCACTGTAGTTTGGCCATATCGGTCTCAACCCTTCTCACCAAGCCACACCATTCTGTAAATATTAAGATCATATGTTACTTCTCTAACATGATTTATAACTTATAAATATGTTTGAGAAATTTTTTGAAGTTTTTTTTAGCAAAATGCAAATTAATTTCAACGTGATTTGTCTTCTCATGAAAGACCTAAACATGATATGTTGTTTTTTAGTTTTCCACATGAGAAGGGATCGGCGTAGCTTGATTAGATATCTTTCTGGGTTCTTTAGTAGGTCCTCCCTTTTATCTTTGCCCTCTTCATAACCAGGACCATTATTGGGCCTGGGCCTCATACTAACAGCCCAACTGACAATACAAGTGAATGCATCTCAAACTACTGAAACTATACAATCTTACACCATTAATGACCCAGTGTAACATCATGGAAAAGTGCTTCTATCATTTATGAAATAAATATACAAAAAAAATTATCTTATTTTATAAAAATATACTGTTGAACGCACGTTTAACTTTTATATAACGCGTTGACAAACAAGCTCAATATAATAAATGGTTTCAGCATCCTCGCAAAATTGCTGAAGACAAAAGAATGGTTTACCCAAATCACTCAGAAAATCAACGGATTCTTGCGTAGTTTCAGGCAGCAGCTACGTGTGTCTTCTTCTTTTTCTCGGGATATGACCCAGAAAAAAATAATGATGAACTGAAATACAAAAAAAATTATCTTATTTTATAAAAATATACTGTTGAACGCACGTTTAACTTTTATATAACGCGTTGACAAACAAGCTCAATATAATAAATGGTTTCAGCATCCTCGCAAAATTGCTGAAGACAAAAGAATGGTTTACCCAAATCACTCAGAAAATCAACGGATTCTTGCGTAGTTTCAGGCAGCAGCTACGTGTGTCTTCTTCTTTTTCTCGGGATATGACCCAGAAAAAAATAATGATGAACTGAAATACAAAAAAAATTATCTTATTTTATAAAAATATACTGTTGAACGCACGTTTAACTTTTATATAACGCGTTGACAAACAAGCTCAATATAATAAATGGTTTCAGCATCCTCGCAAAATTGCTGAAGACAAAAGAATGGTTTACCCAAATCACTCAGAAAATCAACGGATTCTTGCGTAGTTTCAGGCAGCAGCTACGTGTGTCTTCTTCTTTTTCTCGGGATATGACCCAGAAAAAAATAATGATGAACTGAAAACTACATGAAGGCCATGTTATTGCTATGCTGTAATGATGGTAATAAGAAACCAGGAACTATAAAACATATTATATATAAATTATAAAAAACATGTCAAATGTTGACAGTATTTTTTTTTTTTTTGAAAATAACCAGTTCAAATACTACTGTTATAGGAGATTGATCCATGACTTTTAAAGCTGGCTTGTATCATTAAATTCATTAAGGAGATTCTTGATAAGCCTGTTTGGATGGATTTAAATTAACGGGTTTATCAATCTGACCACTAGTTTGTAAAAAAAGACATCGGGCATTTTAGTTTTAACAAGAAGATTTATATCCCAAGGAGCATGCATCTTTCCACCCTCGCGTTCTTCTTTGATATAATATTTTACGATTATTTTCATTATCTTTTTTTTTTAAATTTTATGTACTGAAGATTACTTATTTAATTCACTAATTTGTCTACTTTATATTTTTGTTCTATGACTTGCCATGTTCTCTAACTTTGTTATTTAATATGAATCATTTTACTTTTTTTCTCAAGAAAAAATGTAGAATGTATTTTTTTTAAAGATCTGACCTCTTCATGCTTCGAACAAGAGATTGACTTATTTTAAATCCTCATATTGTGTCATATTTAAAGTACTATCAGATATTAAATATAGGTACTTATTTCATTAAAATTTAAACTTTAATTTATCACTATAATTTTGCACAAGTTTAAATTCAATGCTTTTAAATTAAAAATAAGCTCGGTTATCTTATTCTCTTCTACTTCCCAAAATAGTTAAATTTCTGTATTTTGCCCCATGGTTCATCTAAAATTTAATAACGCATTTAACAACATCATGGCACAATGGTATCAAACTAAATGAATAGCTAGCTGATCATTAGTTAACAGGTCACTATTAATCTTGACTTATATAAATAAATTACGACGTGAGCAATTAGCTTGTGTGTGTGTGTGTGTGTGTGTTATTTTTAGAAATTACTCATTTAAAATCTGTTTATAAAACTATATTAACTTTAATTAGTTAATAATTCAAGTCATTATATTGATTATATTATCAAAGGCAAATGTTATGCATTTCCTATATCTACAAAGAGCAAGAAAATTAACCGTACAAATTAATTCATAAAGCCTCGGCCTCTCAGGCAACAGACGGGATATATATTATTAAAAGCAAAGAAAATAAGATAAAAAAATTTAACTGTATTAAAAATGTATAATTTAAATGGTCACACTCAGAAGATATTTATTTCATATCACACAGTAATAATTTAGTTGTCGAATTACTTAATTAGCTGGGATATGCTTCTTAAACACGCAAAGTTCCATTTACACCCTTAGCCTATCCAATCTCCCAAGCATCAAGCCACATGGTTCACTTTCTTTTTTTATTATTATTATTTTACGTTTTTTGACTAATGGTTCAATTTTCATGTACATTGTAACATAATTTAATAATAACCATTATTAAATAAAAGATGAAAACTTAGGGAAAGAGTTTTTTTTTTTTCTTCTGCAAACGAAAACTTTTTTTTTCCTTTTTGGTATGACAAAGATATTTTCCAATTGATCTAAGTATGAAAGTGGGACTAAATCTCTCCTAAGTGAGATTCCATCATTTTGATATATTGGATAAATATAAAATTTTATAAGGTGAATGGTGCTTTAAATATAAATGTTAGTTTTTATTAGGACATGAATATATAAATAGTTAGGGCCTGAAATATACCTCCTTAATTAAGAGAGCAATTATTAAATCTGTTGTATTAAATCCCTCAATGTTCCATGACTAACATTTATGATAACAAAAATAGATCTTATGTTTTAAATAAATTAACTTTCTTAAAAATATGTGTATGCCCAAAAATAAAAGTATTTGAGTGTTATTTTTATCAGTTTCATTCACGCAAGTATTATAATTATGATTCACACACACACATTATAATTTTAAGAGGAAATTTGAATTTTCAAGATTATTCGCTATTCTTCATTCACATACAAGGATTATCAATTGGCAAAGTATAATAAACGCCAGCGCCAGCGAGCAAATCATGGCGAAGGATACGGTCATGGCTTAATACTATCCTAAAACTAAATAAATTATTTAATCGTAACATATATTCTGAAAATTTTATATATACCATTAGTTTGTATATCAGTTTATAATTTAGACAGATTAATTTAGAGAAAAATGATAGATATATAAATCAAATAACTTCTTTAATCTCCACAACACACTTAGCTAACTTTTATCGTTTTTCCAAAAGACTGATAGATATATTGAGTACCTAGGGTATTGGTTTTTTATATTGAGTACCTAAGAGATTGACAATTTTATTATGGAAAATTAATAGATCTTATGTTAAGAAAGGAGAGTAGCAACATTTTGCAATTGAAAATACTCATACACACACATTATATTTGATATTTTTATGAGTTAATCGGCATCCAACCCCATTTAATTGTATTATCAAGTATCCGAGTAACCAATTAGTCTGATCTAGATGAGTGTTGACCTATAGTAGAAAGCAAACGTCGCTACCTTGAGTAATTACCGAAGCTATGGCGCATTTTGAATCTTATTAGTCTACCACCGCTTCAGCTTTCATATATTGGGTTTGTACCCAACTAATGGAACATAAGATTGGGCAAGAATTGACTTTGAATGGTTTAAACAGGCAATCTTCCAAAGGCATGCCAAGTCGTCACCGGATAATTAATAGTGTCATTATCAGAGAGCTTGTTTCAGGTTGGCGGCTCAACTTATTCAACGACTTTGAATGTATAACAAAATTAAAAAAAAACAATTCTCTACAATAATCCTTCATGTTTTTTCCTTGACAATTGTGACCGTTTGACAATAAATTTGCCACCCCTAAAAGCATGTTAAACAGTATTTTTCTCTAAAACGAGATAATCCCATCTACATATTTATCTCGACTTGTGTAAAAGTACTTCCCACTGCTTTACCAAACGGACCCAACTGAATATTGCCATCACTTTAAATTAATATCCCCAAACCCTCCCCCCACCTGGCTACTTCCACCCACCTAGAATATGCTTCATATATATCTCCATCCCACCATTATTGTCCTTTTGTTTTTACTAAATTATATTAATTAACCAACATTTTTAATTATCGTATGATTTATTCGAACAAAATAAGTGAAATCATCTATGCGTAATCATACGTTTGATTATGCTTTCCTATAATTAATGATCATGAGTGTTATCAGAATCAAAGTGCTGATTCAAACAAACAGAAAATTTGTAAACCAAATATTTCAACACTGCTCTCGACCACACACTACAAGCGATCGTTTAGACATTATTTGATTATGTTTCTAATTTCTTTTGTTATAATAGTTTTGCAAAATTGTTTCATAGAAAAAAATCCAGAAAAAAAATCTTTTTGACCAACTGTTCTAAAAATTATCTTTGGAAAAATTTAAAGACTTGTTTGAAATAGTTGTTTTCAAAGTTAACTTCGGCAAGTAGCTAGTCGACCAGAGAGTGGGGGCGTCGAGTGGACTGAAATTAGAGGCTATAAAATAAGATTTTGTTTGAAAATCCCTCTTAAAAATAACTTCTACGGAACTCGAAGTAAAACTTCTATTTTCAAGAATAGATTTTAGAAGAATAAATTTTACAAATTTCGAGGTAAAACCTGTGTTTTGAAATGTGATTGTATTTGAAAAGTTGTTGACTTTCACGAAATTTAAGGTAAAATGTAAGTAAGAAATATGTAAAAGAAAGAAAGAAAAAATTTATTATGAGATATGGTATGATTTAACAAGAAACTATTTTTTCAAAACCCATATTTCAAAACTTATAAAACCTATATTTTAAAAAATGTGAATACTTAAATAAAATCTAGATTTCAAAATTTAAACCAGCCCGAGTTCAAATTTACAAGGCTAGAGCTCAGACCATCAATAAGGAGGATGGGGCTCTTCTCTTCTTGCCCAAATTTGCAGGGAAAACAATAAATAACATGTAAAAGCTGTTTTTTTTATTTCTAAAAATAGATTATAGTTTTTTTTCCAAAACAACCAACTGAAAAGTTAATTACCAAACAAGTCTTTTTTTAGACAATTTTTTGGCCATTAAAAATAAAGTAATTGTTTTTAGAAATAGAAAATCAAACAACGCCTTAATTTTAGAAAATGGTTCAAATTTTTTAAAGAAAGCAGAAAGAAATGGAAGGAGTTTGCTACTTAGCCTGACTATTATTGTTGTTCATCTAATTAAAGATTAGTTCAGTCATAGCTCAACACTTCAACCAAATAGATCCATACGAAACTTGAACAACTCTACTACTGACTAATTTAATAGTGGTTGGTGTTAATGATAACAATAAGGACGGGAAATGGCAGTGTACAGGTTTGAAAATCTATTGAAAGAACAATTTTATACTTAATTGAAATAATTATGTAAAAGAAATTTTATTTTAATCTATGTAAACAACATGCTTGCCAAATATGCACTTATATCATGAAGAAGTAGAAGAGGCAAGTGGTTGTGAATAAAGAAAGAGGGCCCATTTGGAAAGCGATGGAAAGGTGTTCTGATAGCTTGTAAAGTAAATATGTAAAAAAAATTATATTTAATTTACAAAAAAAATATTGTTGGAAGTAGACTCTCTCACGCGCTAATAGCAAAGGGCAGACACAGCACGAGGGAGAGAGGAGTTTGTATGCTACGCTCAGCTGTGCGAGCGTGCGTGTTTTCGTGCGATAATGTAGGACATTGGAAGCAAATAATGAACCTAGGTGGCCCCCGCATGACCCGAACCGGTTACCGGATTAAAGAGGATGGGACACCGGACACTTCCTTCACGCCTCTTCCCATCCTCCCATCTCCACGTGTTCTACTCATCACTATCCTTCACGAACAATTTTTTCCCTCTTTTTTGGGAAAATTAAGTTGGAAATTTATCTATAAGGCATTTACCCATATCCACCAACACGCTAGAGTTTTATTGATCATTATACTCCTTTTTTTTATTTAAAGGGGTAGACACTAAAATTTATTTACGACTTCCAATTTGAGAAATATCACATCACTAAAATATAGGGTATTAAGTTTTTTTGTCATTATACTCTACTACACGTGAAAGTTTCCATACATGCGGTGCAAAACTCTCATTCCCATCACCTATACATGAATTTTATTATTTTAGCAGTGAGCCTGCTTGATACTTGTGCATCCTTAAACAACTGCGTCTTTGTTTGGGAACACCATTTTTTCAATAGTACACGTAAGTCAAGATAAAATCATATTAAAATATATAAAAAATATCTTAAAATTCATAAAATCATATTGAAATCCGTAAAATACCCTAGAATCTGTAAACTCCTCCCTCCCAACGAAATTCCCATATACACACAACTTTAGTTATACTCAATAGACATTGAACTTTCGCTCTGTTCAGGTGTATTCATGTGTTACCGCATTCAAGGAAATCTCATAGAATTATATGCACATAAAATAGACATGCCTTTTAATTCATAATCTATCAAATAATCTATTATATATTAAAATACAATGATACCGTGTGGCCCACGTAACTTATCGCACCCAGTGGAATGAAACTTCGCTGCTGGAGATGCACACAATACCCATTAGTCTTCGATTGAATTACATACGTGACCTTTTATGTGATGAACATACATTCATTCATTTTTTAATTTTGATTTTTTTGGTGGCTGAATATTAAACGGGGCAATGAAAAAGAGAGGGAGGGCATGTTTGGGTTTGCCCTATTGCTCATTTTTGTTTCCATTAATTAAATTAATCAATTAATTAATCGATAGATACAGCTTTTTCACAATTTCACGCTAATTACACAGCGTGGGTACGTGGCAACTTTTCCACGCCACCCGCCACAAGGGGCCATGATCCCTTCCCATCAACCAACGGCGTCGTTCTCGCCTTTTACACCATACGATATCATTAAAAAAAGCGCACACCCAAAATAGAATTAGAACATACCTTTAAATTTGACTATACCAATACAATTTAATTTGAATAAAATAAAATTGCATCTGCTTTTAATTATGGTTGTCAGACCATAACAACTATAGTCATGACACTGATGCAGACTCAAAAAGTGGAGAGTTTATTTTTATTAATAAATAATTATTAAAAATACAAGCATATGATTAAATAATTTAAATATAACAATTTAGTAAAAATATTTTTTAACTTAATAATTAAAACTAAATTCATAAGTGTACATAATTTATTAGAGTTAACTGAAATTTTCTAGTGAAACCATTGAATATGAGTAAAATAAAAAAGTTAACACAAATTTAAGATCTGACTGTTACAATTTTGTGAGTTGTTATTACTAAAAACATTAAACTTGATGAGTAAATTCACCGATTCAATTAAGTTTACAATTTACATGGGCTTTACGAAAAAATTATATACATTGAAAATAAAAAATATGTAATATTAATAGAGTTAAAAATGCGTGTCTTAATTTATTTTTAAAAAATGCAAACACCATATAGGAATAGTTTTTTTTTCCGTTAAAAAAACGAGGAAAAAGGAAAATACATCGGATGCGGTTGCTGCCAAACACAATCGAGTTGAACAGAGAGAGAGAGAGAGAGAGACAGAGGGGACAGAAACGACATCAACCAAACAAGGCAGAGAAAGAAACTGACGTCCCCCGTTGTGTTGTGCAGCCTGCAGCTTTCCTTTCACAAAAATGTCTTGTTCCTTCCATGGCCGCATCGTTTCCTTTCGACGCCCACGAGGGTTCTAGTTTCTCTTCTAACTCGTAATCTCAACCATTTGCTTCCGTCTTTGCCCTTTTAATTCTTAAAATAATACCTTTTCTTTGTACGAAAATTACCTGAAGTTGATCAATTAATTAAGATTTAATTCCTTCCCTTTTACCTCCCTCAAAGGTTGAAGCCCAGAGCTCTATAATGGCCGCCTCAACTCTTTCCTTCTCTCTCTGATATCTACCTTCATTTCCTTATTCGGCTATCTGGAGGTGAGCTTGCCTATTTCATGTGTTCTTCTTCTTCTTCTTCTTCTTCTTTCCTCCTCCTTTCCCCTTTGAATTTTGGCTGTTCTAATTTCAGCTTATGTTTGCTGGCGATGCAAATTTTTCTCTCACATGTGGTCATGCTTCATTCTTGAAGAAATGATTTTCCAAGTTCCGTCTTCTACCTTACTTTAAAATTTCCATTTCTTTACGTTTTTTGTGGGGCACTTTCTTCTTTATTATTTCCCCCTTTTTCCTTTTATTTTTGGACACTTATGTGGTTTGGGATGTCAGTATGAGAT
>JANTPZ010096341.1:0-19110 GCA_025593235.1 Vachellia pachyceras | reverse complement strand
AGTGTTCAACTCCTTCATCATCTACAAGTTCCACGAATGTGCTTCTATCAAATGTTAAAGTGAATTTGATGATAAATCGGTTGGTGTCTCCTCCCACAATTGATGCTATAATTCTTTTTAACTCTTCATAACTTGTTCCTTCTTTAATGACTCTTGATCTTACCAATCCACCTACATACATTTCACCAGCCGATTCATTGCTTACAAATCTTCCTCTTACATGAAGGAAGCATAGTATAGTCTTCCCAGATGTGCTAGCCATTACCATTCACCACCTTCAGATTTTAATTTTCGTTAACAACCTGATAAGCTTTATTAACAACCTCAGAAGCTTCATTAACAACTTTCGCTGGTCTTGTTTACAACCCCAGCAGCTACGTCATTTCACCACTGCCTGCATCTTCACTCTTCAGCTGCATTCCATAATTATATTTTACATTACAAAACAGAGCACGCACCATCTTCTTTGTAATGAAAACAACCACATTAGTTTTCTATCCATTTAAATAACAAACATTACTACTATATCCATTTCAATGATAATCATTGATATTTTGTTTCTATCATGTATGGTTACTTATAGTTTATCCATCTCTCACAAGGCTTTTAATTTGTAGTTTCAGAAATTTCCAGTTTACATTTTCTGCTTCCCTCAGCACCTGTTCTTTGATTTTCGTTCCTTCCAACAGCAATTAATCAAGAATATTTACAGAAACACATCAAAATAACAACATTCCAAAATCTTATGCATAATGTACAGGTTTTACGTGTTCATCGTTTCAGGATCGCAGTACATCGGTTTCACTAACAGAGGAGCTACACTTTGAACAGAGGACATACACACCCACATTTAATCAACTTCAGCACCAACCATGTCCAACCACCATCTGCTATCTCCATCTGATTTAGAGCAGCGATTTTAGGGTCTTCTTTTTTTAAGAACTCCCGCCAACTCTGCTCCTTTCCTTCCCTCTTATTATCTGTCTGACTCAGCCTTCTTTGCAGATTGCTTAAGGGCATTCTGGCCTTTTCCACAATCCATTTAACCATTAAAAGGTCCCATGGGACCTGACAGCAATTGATTAGAGCCTTGGGACCATTTGCTAGTTTTTTTCTTTCCATGGGACCTATGCCTGATTTTCCCTTTTTTTTTTCAATACCACGGAGCTTACATTTGATTACAGATTACGAAGTTTTAGGCTAGGTCGTTGCATCGTTTCAGTGAATGTTTGGAAAAACTCCCTTTACATTGCACGTGAGTTAATAAAAAAAGTAATTTAAAATTTATAAGAAATGTCTTGAAATTTATAAATTTTTTAGATTATGTAAATTTTTTTTAAATTTTGTAAAATCCTTTATTCCAACGGGTTCTAAATACAAACTAATATTTGAAAAAATGTTTAGCTGGTAGGTCTTCTAAAAAATTATACAAGTGATACGTGGAAACAAGGTGGACAAAGGCATGCACATAGATTATTATACACGTGACTTTAGTTAATACTAGCATTTAATATTATGGTATTTTCGAGTATAAAAAGGGATAAAATGCAAATTTGTTTCAGAAATTTGTTGTGATGAGCAATGTTGCCTTAAAATTTTTTTTGTAAGAAATATTACTTGGGAAGTTTTAAAATAGAGAAATGTTACCCCTAATCGTTAATATATTGAAACAAAAAATTGATTTGGTAAAGCCCAATATGAACTTGGTAATCATTAACAGAAGTTGGTAAAATACCAATACAGATTTGGTAAAATTTTGTAAGATGATCATTTAAAACAAAAAAAAAATGACTTGGTAAAACCCAATATCAACTTAGTAATCTATAACACAAAGTTGGTAAATTCAAATCCAGGACTTGGTAAATTTATGTCAAAGGATAAATAAAAAATGTTATGGTAAAACCCAACACAAACATGAAATCCCTAATACAATCTGGTAAATTATAATCCATACTTGGTAAAATTCTGAAACGGTATCTCACTAATTTATGCATATTTAACTTTGTAATATATATATATATATATATTGAAAAACATTCATGGCCTAATGACCATAAATGTTTTTGACATCCAAGTGGGGGTGGGCCCCACCGCCGCCGAAGCTTAAGCCTGTGGCTGCAGACTAATGATTGAAGGGTTTTATTTTTTAAAAAATTATTGTAAAACAATATGAAATTTTTGAATTTCCAATAACTTTTATATCATTTTATTGTAATTTTACAAAAACATTTGAGGTACAAGCATCCACTGTGAAGTTTTTGAATTTCTAATAAATTTTCTATCATTTTACATTTTTCAAATTCATTATATATCATTTTCCCTTTGTATAAAATGCAATGAAAGTGATTTGTATTGATTTTTTTTAATAAAGCTGGATATCATTAATAAGAAATCAACCTAACAAGAGGCCAAAACCTCCTAAGCTCCATAACTTCCCGGCTCCAGCATAAGGGGTAACGGGTGATGGAATATACAAAAATTCCCTATAATATCATTAGCATGCCTAGCCAACCAGTCCGCTTCATTATTATCATCTCTCGATACATGAGAAACTATAACTTGCCATTCCCTGTTCAGTAAAGATCTAGCTTTAGAGATAGTGTCCATGTACGGATTATCCATGGCACATCCACACAATAGCAAGTTGATTGCCTCAATGGAATCTGTCCCTACTTCAATTTTGTGTATTCCCCTACTCCAACACATGTATAACCTATGCATTATGCCTACTATCTCAGCAATCGCAAGAAGTAAGTTTACAACCATAACCACATATTCAACTGCTATCATCCCCTCTTACTATACCTCTACATCCACACTTCCCAGAACTAAGGACAGACGCATTAGTCTCCAACATGTGAAACCCACTTCTATTTTGGATATTGGTTTGCACTTGTCCTATAGACTTGTTACGGAAAGCATACCTGGATTTTAGATCCTGATCCATATATGCACTAAACATGCTGGACTGAGCATCTAAGTAATCCTCAGTATCTTCTCTGCCAAAGAGTTTTTTGCACCTGTTCGTCCAGATATCCCAACAAGTATACCCAAACAAAGTAGCCCATTAGATTTGTTTGGTACATTGCTTCCCCGCCTTGTTGCTTAGATTCCACCAGATCCAATCCGCTCCCTGTAGTGATGAGAAAATGGCCCATTTTGACGGATGAACAATAGATATCAATCTATTTTGGGCATTTTGACAATCCCTAAGTAGATGCATGGAATCCTCGTCCTATGGACATGCAAAGGGACATGTTGCTAGTTCGTCAATCCCCCTACTGAGACAAAGTTGCGCCGTGTGAGCCCTACCATAGGAAAAAAACCATATGAATGCCTTGATCTTTTCTGGGATTTGCCACCTCCATAAACTCCTCCAAAAGCTCTCTTCCTGCTGATGAATACCTACAAAAAGAAAATGATACGCTGAGCTAACAGAAAAGTGACCATCACTGGATGGCTTCCATGTGAATAAATCCTCTCATCTCTCCTCACATGTGCACTTGTGATGCAATCAATAATCCGGGGTTGAAACCAAGTGCTCAGTCTCTGAATGCCCCATCCTCCATCTGAATTAACATAGTCCACTATCCTTTCCCTTGAATCAATCATATCCTCGCCACCTGGCACCATTCTAACTAGTGGAACATTCATCTCTGACTAGTTGTCCAGCCAGAAGTTGGCTCTTCTCCCATTCCTCATCTTGACTCCTACTCCTCTTATAAACTTAGCCCATATCTCGCATATGCTTCTCCAAATGAGGGATGATGATTGCCTTTTGATAACTTTAGGCATATTTTGATTACCACATTTATATTTAGACATGAGTACCTTCACCCATAAAGCATCCTTGTTAGTTAAGATATTCTAGCTAAGTTTCATGATAAAAGCCTCATTTTGTTTATGAAGATCACGGATCCCCAGGCCGTCATTCTTCTTATCCTTTGTGACAATTCCCATGATAGAATACGCATCTTTCTTCCCTCCTCATTACTATCCCATAAGAAATCTCTACTATTTCTTTCAAGATCCTTAATCAGTCTCTTCGGAAGAAGCATCGTTTGCATATGGTAATAAGGGAGCGTCGATAGAATGGAATTAATAAGGGTAGCATGTCCTGCTAAATTAAGACAGCTCCTCTTCCATCTTGCTAGCTTATTGTGGGTTCTCTCTAGAATTGGAGCGAAAGTACCATAAGAAGCCCTTGTATGTATCAAAGAGATTCCTAGGTATTTGCCCAAATTTCTTATCATCCCTATTTCCATTTGCTGGCTAGGTTGCAAGGCCCAGTTGAAGTGCACATTCCTAGAGAAGCAAACTTTGGACTTCATTTTGTTAATTTTTTTACCAGAAGCCTCACAGAATCTGTTGAGGTAGTTCTGAATAGTATCTATCTGAGAGGAAGATGCCTTGCCAAACAAGATCAAATCATCAGTAAAAAATAAGTGTGACAGAGGACGTCCCCTTGGAGTCAATTTGATTGGGCTCCACACTCCTTCAGTAACAGCATCCTTAATTATATGATTCAACCTCTTCATATAGAGTGTACATATATAAAAGGAGAGAGGATTGCCCTGCCAAATGCCTATCGACACCTGAAAATCCTTTGTCTCTTCCCTACTCCAAATTATCCAAAAGACGGGAAGAGATACAAGCCATAATGATACCACACATATGTTCTTCAATACCCGCTGCACGAATGGTATCTAAGATGAATGGCCACTCAAGCCGGGCATAGGCATTCTCCAAATCCACTTTCATTGCTAACCACCCACTTTGATTTTTTTTAAAAAAAAAAGGATAAGGAATAGATGAATTTTGTACATTAACTAAAATGACAAATCCTATGTGAGAAGGACTAATGAGGACAAAATTAGCAGAGTAAACAAACACGTAGGCATATACCCAACCCGATGATCATGTGCGATGCCACGCGTTTGAAGCGTGGTAGGTTATCATACTGTTAATGTATGGGGTTCTTTAAACAAATTGGCCATTAACAACTCTGTTGACACACTCCTATGAAGATGATAGATGGGCGTGTAGGCACCACAGATTCAATTTTTCCAAAATTTAATAATTTGTGGGATCTTGAAGATAAAATAAAAATAAATATTTTTATATGTTGTTTAATAATTTATAAATAAGATAAAATTTCGCTCTTTTATGGTTGTTCACTTGTTCTTTCACATCTACCCACTTTTTTGCCAGCCGTTCCCATCCTACCTAACCAAATTGTCGGAGCGGCTGCGATTTCAATTCAATTGCCATGCCCCTTGTCCCACCATACGAAAATATTGTAAGATCTGAAGTTATTTATGAAAAGGTCCTAAGAGTTGTCAATTGCAGCTACTCCACTTGTTAATGGTACTCCTCGACTTGTCATTGACAACCTCTTGGAACCTTTTCATAAATAACTCCTTCCTTGGGACCTTACAATAAATCTCTCAAAATACAATTATATAAATTAAGATTTTTACAGATAAAATTCGTATGCATATTTATTTCTTCCCATTGCGATTCCGCTTGTCTCAACGTATGAAAATACAATTGCGATCCCGCATCGCATATAGCTTTTTTACAAGTTCCTTTTAATTCTTACGATTTTTTAAGCGATCATTCAAGAATTCTCACATTTTAGCTTCCCTGAAGTTCAATTATGTATTTCTCTTGACATGTTGTTTCGTCATACTATTTAAGCAATGTAAAACATTGATTCCAAAGTGTCTTGTGTACTCACAAAACATTAATTAAATACTTTATTCTATACTGAATGTAGGATATTCTTTAATCATTTTCTCTTAATTTCATCCCACTTAGCATCAAGATAAATTCCTCGATGACACCCTCAATTAAGAACAGCAAGAATAACATTTTTTAAATAAAAATTTTATAGATAATAATTACCGTTATTTACGGAGCCACAAGTAATTATTTTTCAAAAATATCTAAAATTAAAATACATAAAACTATTAAATATACTTATAATAAATAAATAGTACATGAAAGTTAACTCCTTAAGATGTTTTCTGTCAATCAGTTAACTCTACATTAGTTATTTATGTAATTATTTATCTTACTAAAATTTTTACAGTACATAATACAAATATATAAAAAGGCTCACTGGTGGGATGAGGGCTAGGACTGGACTAGAGTGTATTTTTGGAAATCCATTGGGAAAAATGAATTTACGAATTTTGAGATGCCTTTTATCTTGATTTGCGTGCACCGTTGAAAAAATTTTTCCGAACATGCACAAAGTATGGTTCACAGCACATTTCCGGGTTGGCTAAAAAAATCCTTCGTCTAATTTCTTCTCCGACCTACTCTGCTAAGATGGATCTTAAGGCAAGACATATCAGTTTTTAATAATAGAGGGAAGGTATGTAACATTGAGGAGGTAGTGTGTCCACTAGATTTCCAAATCCGGAATGAGTTCTCACTCTACCAGATTCAAGAGAGAATGTAAATGTATAACATACTACACCAATTAAAAACATCCATTCAGTCATAGGAAAAAAGCTCTGGGAGTAATCCTAGCATCTATCATGAAGGGGGCCCTCCTTCTTAGAGAAGCTGAAAGGGAGTTGTAACAAAGAAAGGAATTATCAGGAGGATGATGATTCAGCTTCTGAGGACTCACTATCACAGGATGATAATGGCTCAGGTAATGTGAAATCCTTCTGTGTTATGGTGGAAGATTCCGATAGGAATTTTTCAACCTTCTCTTTCTCTAAAAAGATGAGGAAGATGTTATATAAACCCTGAAAATCTGTTGTTATTGTTAAATTGTTGGGAAGAAAGATAGGATACAAGTCCTTAGTCCAAAGATTACAAGCTATGTGGGCTAGGAAAGGGATACTTAATGTGATAAATATTGGCTATGGTTTTTTTGTTGTCAATTTATCCAACAGGGAGGATTATCTAAATGCTCTGACAGGAGACCCTTGGATGATCTTCGACCATTACCTCACAATGCAACCATGGGAGCCTTGTTTCAAAGCTCACAAAGCAACCATTAGTAAGGTAGCAGTGTGGGTCAGGATATCAAAGATTTCTATGTAATATTATGATGAAGCAGCCTTGACTTGCATTGGAAATATGATTGGTGAAACTCTTAAAGTGGACATGAATACTTCATGTTAGTTAAGGGGTCACTTTACTAGAATATGTGTGTTGGTGGAGCTAGGGAAGCAGTTGATGTCCGGGTTTAAACTTGACGAAGAAGAGCGCAGCACTTCTTGGAAAATGAAGGTTTACACCTTCTATGCACAAAATGTGGCATTTATGGATATAGGCAAGATGCTTGCCCCTGAGGAACATCGCTAACGTTAATAGTGAGGAAGTTAAAGACTAAGAGGGAGTAAAAAGCATGACTTAGGTGATCAAGAAGTGGTGAAATGTTCAGACTAGTGGAGAGTGGTAGAAAAACGATGCCTTCTGAAAACTAGAGATAAAAATGGCAAGCAAGCTCCGGCGACGAGATCTGGATCACTCTTCAATATTCTAAATAAAGTTGCCGGCGACATTAATGTGATCCAGGAGGCAACAACTCCTTCTACAGCGGCTGCAAGGAATTAGGATGCTACGCCTGCTACAAACATGCTTGCGATGTACCAGGCGGAGGAGAAGCTTGAAATGAGGCAATCCTTACCACGCTTCAATATTCTAAAGGGGTGCGTCTAAGTATCTCCCGCTCCGGATTAGTTAGTTGCCGTGGGTTACATGAACCAATTGAAAGAATGCCAGGGACTCAACAAAAGACGCCGGATACCGGGGGGTTCCAGGAGCCAAAGGCCTAATCTGCCTGTTCAAAAAAAAACAAGAAGAAAACTTGGTAAAATGTTGTCGTACAACATCTTGTTCTAAAGGTTCTTGTATTGAAATTTTGTTTGAAACAATTAAACAATAACGATAGGTATATCCTTTAACAAGAATTCGAACATTAATTCGTCAATCATACATCATGATTTGTCTAAGGAAACAAAACACAGTCAACGTTACCAATTTCTATGCTACAAGCAATAATACAGAAAAAATTAACGAGCACTAACATGGGTTATCTGTGTGTGTATGTGTATATCTCTTTGGTGTGACGATATGTTACTGCAGCAGGTTTAGAAAATTTCAGGGAAGTGATCCATAAGTTGCAGTATTAGAGAAATCAAGAGCTTCATCCAAAGAGTTGTTGCCAAATTCAGCTAAATCATCAAAGAATCCTTCTGGTAAATCCTCATCCAAATAATTTAACCCTGATTCTTCTTCTTCTCCCTTTAACATCATACTTATATCTTCATCATGTTCCCTTACTATTTGCTTCCCTTTATCTACTTCATCCCCAGCTAGAGCTGGCATATGCCCATCAAACAGCGCTATGTGACCAAACAACTTGTCCTTCCTTGAAAATGTGGTCCCACAAGAACACTTCCACTTTGATGATTCCCCACAATGCTTCAAATGGCTCTTTAAATCAGAAAGAACAGAGAAAGTCTTCCTGTGGCAGCGATTACAGTAATACATTTTCGGACAATGGCTTCTTTTGAAGTGGTTCTTCACGCAAATGATCGATTTCAGAGGCCGGAATTTCTTGTGCATCTTATTCCGATTGCAACTTTCGAATGGGCAAGAGAAACGCACCGTTTTCCGGCGGCCGTCGTCGGATCTATCAGAGGGTTTCTTCGCCAACGCTTCGGGGGTTTTGAATTGGTTTCCATGTGCACGCATGTGCATTCGCAAATTTGCATCTCGCCTGAACCCTTTCCCGCAGATTTCACAGAAATGAACATGCTCTGCCAGCAATTCCACGGAGTCAAGCTCCACGATCTCACAATTTTCGTCATCATCCTTCACTTCTTCATTGTCCATAACCTCAAATTTCAAATTATCCTTCTCAGTTCCCAAACAATCCAATCCTGGCTTCGTCAAGTACACCTTATCCGGTGGCTCAGGTAAGTCCCCCGATGCTGTTGATAGCGATGCGTCGGTGGCTGTGAAATTCTGAGAGTAGTAGATCAGGGCGGTGCCGTTGACGATAATCTGGTGGACGGCGGAGACGATTTCGCTGGACACCATATCCATCTGGTCCTTGCCGACTGTAGCTTTGGAGGTAGTAGATTCAGATAGAAAACGTTGTAGAGAATCCATTCTCATTCGAACCGTGGTGAGGTTGTGAAGGGCAACCCTTGGATCCAAGATCATATTCGAATCCAAAGCACGATCGGTTCGAGTGACAGCGGTGTTGGCGGCCGTCAACGGCACCGGAGAAACCGAGTTGGAATTTTGCATCGGAGAAAACATAGGGGTCAGTCCTTACTGGGTCAACGGTGATGTGGTGGACAGGAGGTGACGGTGATGCACCCAGATCCAAGAGGGCCGCTTATAAATGGCTTGTTCAGGGTAAAAATGTAAACGCACGTGCGAGTGAACACGGAAACTATCTACTCACTTGAGGAAGCCAAACGAAACATTCCAAGGTGTTGTTATTGTAAACATACAACTATGGACATAAATCGAAATAGAATCTGTCTCACATACTTATTTTAAAATTCGTAAAATCACTCTTTCAATGAATTCTTAAACAAGCATGTTAAATATTTATCAAATTTTTATCTATGACATTCTAAATATTTTCTTCAAATTATAGACGATGTTCAAAGACTCATTTGAAAGTCTTTTTAAAAATAATTTTTACGAATTTCAAGGCAAAACTGATGTTTTGAAGAATAATTTTTACGGATTTCAAAATAAAATATATATTTTAAAAGGTTATTTTGTTTGGAAAGTTATTAGCTTTTACGGATTCCAATGCAAAAAGTAAGTAGGAAAAATGAAATTGAAAAAAAGAAAAAGTAGGAAAGAGAATTTATTAGGAGAGAGTGTATGATTTGATAAGAAAATAACTTTTTCAAAACTTGGTTTTAAACAGAAGTTTTATATTCAAAATAACTTTTCTAAAAAATGTGAATGCTTAGACAAAACCCAGATTGTGAAACCAAACCCAAATTTTTATGAAGAGAAACCAAACAGACTCTAACCCTTATGACTCCATCAAAGATAGAGGCTGGGGTATTGTGGTATGGAAATTGAGGAAAATGACAACTACTTTCATGGGACCATTTGTTATAAAGGGTTTGATCTCCTTTAAAAGAATTTTTATGGAAGAACCAAGCTGTTGCAGGAATTGATTTTCTTCCCAAAGTTTGAGAGTCTTGATATTTTGGATTCACAATACGAGTCTTGTTAATGTTGATGCTGTCTCTAGCATTTAGCTTGTTATTCACTTTGTTTAGAAATGTTTCATATAACTTTTTGCTAATACTCACTCCAATCTCAACATGATTTGACAGAAAATTTTAGCTTTAATTCGTATTTTTTTCCATTAGTGTCAATATAATTTCATTACCTTATTTTCTTAGGCTTTTTAGTTTTAACATTAACCCTCTTATTATAGTTCGTAAAAATGATCAACCCACCAACCCGCCAATAAATGGTGGGTTAGCCAGCCCGAAGGGGGTGGGTTCTCTCAACCCGTCCTTCCTAACCCGTGAGTTAGTGGGTTGTCCCTTCTTTTAATTAAGAGCCAGCAAAGCATGCCATTCCACACTGTCCCTTACTAGCTCTTTCTCTTTACACTATTATCATATTAATGGTGTGGTTAAGTTTAATAATATGACATCTTTCTTAATTCACTTCTTGACTTCATCCCTTATTTAATTATATTGATAGGGGTAGTTAAAAAATTGATAAAAAGTAGAATTAGATCTTACATTTAGAATTAAGGTTAACGCCTAATTTTTTTGATAGTAGAAATACTTTAAAAAATAAAACAAGAAAAAAAAATTACAAAAAGCCAAGCAACATACACATGATTTCACTCATTAAGTCTCTTGCATCCTTCTTCAGTAGTAGCTGCAGAATGAACTAAGGGGAGGATTGGAGCACATCGTTAATCCTGCAACCACATGCATCGCTTCATTGGCTTTGAAGACTAAAGTGATCACGGGCTCTTTTAGAAGTCATTTTGAGAATAAATTTTACGGATTTCGAAGCAAAACCTATATTTTAAAATCTAGGTTTTAAAAGATTATATTTGGGAAGTTATTGAATTTTACGGAGTTTGAGACAAAAAGTATGTAGAAAAAAAGAAAGAGAAAAAAATATGAAAGAGAAAATTTATTAGAAGAGAAAATGTGATTTGACAAGAAAATAGCTTTTTTAAAACCAAATTTTCAAATCGAGGTTTTGTATTCAAAATAGCTTTTCTAAAAAATGTGAGTACTTGAACAAAATCTAAATTTTAAAATCAAATCTATGTTTTAAGAAGAGAAACCAAACAACCTCAGTGTCTCACCTACTTATGTTCCTTGACAAGTGCAACAGTATACTTTCTACTTTGCTTGTTTTGGAGTCTATAATAATACAAAGTTAATGTGATTACTTGATTGGAGGCCGTCCAAGCGTATGTAATTCTGTTCAAGAAACATTGATTGAATAAATGTAGACATTTGAGAATTCCAGCCATAGTTTACCAGGATTTTACTTTCATTTATTTATTTCATACATGTCATCGAAAAATTGTAATATAACTTGATTATATGTGTATTTGGAAATTCGTTGGGCAAAAGGAATTTACGGATTCTGAGAAGAATTTACAAAATTAAAAAAGAATTTACGAATTTCAAGATGCTTTTTATGGATTTCAAAAATATTTTTCGTCTTTACTTACGTGTACCGTTGGGAGAAATATTTCTTAAACCTGCACTTTAATTATAGCAAAAGAGATCGATCGACCTATGTGATCTCGTCTCATGTTCATGCATCGTGGGCCTTATACATGTCATTTCTTAGCATTGTGAATAATTTAAATGGATTGGCCAGCCATTTGTGTTTAGTGAAAAGGGTTAATCTCTTACAACATAATGAATCAAAATTTAAATTTTCACTTAAAGATATACCCACATTAATTTGATATATGACGGTGCTTTAAATAGGATTTCTTTCAGTACAATAATGCATGTGCTTAGCAAAATAAATAAATAAATGGGCTTACCATAACTAGTCCTTCTTTGAGCCTAACGGAAAAGGTTAATTCTTCATAGTGTGAGGAACTAATAATTGAATTCAAACTGAAAGAGATTTCTACGTATATATTATCCATCAATACTTCAAACAAAATCATCTTTAACATAAGTATACATGTGCTTAGAGTAGAAAAAAGTTTTCTTTTTTTAAATTAAAAGTATGATTTTTTTAAAAAAAAAATTATCCTCTTGCTCGACAATACTGCATTGAATAATATTGCTAAACATCGTTACATTCTTCCGGTGTAAATTTAAACATTGATTCGTTATTAAAAAAATTAAAAAAAAGAAACATGTACTATTGTAAAAAAAATACATGTAATTTTATTGTTATGATAAAAAAAAAAGTTATATTGTCGGTTGAACAATTCTTCCCAAATTAGTCTGCCAAGTACTGTTAACATTGAAATGTGATAAGATGTTCAAATCTGGATAACTCGAAGATGGGTTGTTAAGTAAAGTTAGTATTAATTAATTATTATAAAAGTTAGTATTAATTATTTGTATAAACGCACACCAGTTGAGAACTCCGTCGATGCATGGTCCTACTCTGTCCACTTTTTTCCTCATTTGGCTGGTTCATGCATGAATCAATCATCGATACACTCCATGCTTATCACATTTCAATAATTGGATTACTTGAAGTTGATTTCAACCGGACCGGACCGGGTATTGAACCGGGTGGGATTGTGTTTTAAAGGTTGATAGATCATATTGAGATTAACTTGAAGTTAGACCAACTATATTGAAATAATATAGTTTACTTATTATATTTTATTTTGTAAAAATTAGTTGGTAAAACTCATAACATTATTTTATTTTACCCATATTTTAAATTTTTAGAGTTTATTTAAATATGAATGATAAAATATATTGAGATAAAATGAATTAATTTATCTTATTCTCTCATGAGTAAATTTATTTAAACAAAAAATAGAGAATTAAAGATTAGTTTTATTACTGTATTTATTTTTAAAATTAATTGATTATATCTTCACACTTTGATTCCATTTTTTGGTGTACTTAGCCATCAAAGAGTTTTTTTTAAGTAAACCCAGTTGAACAACCCGCTGGTTTGACCAATCATCGGATCATACTCAATTGAATCGGATCGACAACAGGTTCATCAGTTTCTAGCCTGAACTAATCGATCCAATTTTTTATACTATAATCATTTCACCCTTAGCAAGTAGAAAATTGGATGATACCCAAAGATTTATACCAGTCATTTAGGTGATCGGCTCAAAAAAATTTCTGAGTTGCCAAGTTAATTAAGCTCCTATAGCTATATATGATCGATCCCATTGCAGCTAATTAAAGGCAAGAAATAAAACAGGAAAAAGGGCCACTTTGTATTTTTTATTTGAAAGTGCTAGTTTTGAAATACATTTTCACGCGAGTAGATTCCATTTTACAGTAATAAGAAGTTATTTAACAAATAAATAACCCATTTTTACATCGCTATATATTTTTGTGGTAGACAGACAAAATTTCCATATATATATATAATTTTACATCATTAGATCATTTTACTTGGAAGAAAATTAGTGTTCTGATTTCCCCAACAACTAAAATGAAAAAGTGCGTAAACCCTGAATTTGTTTATAGAAATAAATTTATGTAAATTAGGTTTATACGGTTCATTGTAACATGTTTTTAAATTCAAAGAGTGTTTATAAACATATTTACACATTACGTATTCACAAAGTTCTCATATTAATAGTCCAATTTAAATCCATCCTCTTATAGATTATGATTTAACTTCTTACCGTATAAACCTTGAAGAAGCTGACAACGTATCTAGAAGCCATAAAAAATCATAAATATATATATATGTGTGTGTGTGTGTGTGTGTGTTAAGAAAATGGAAGCTTACGAACAAACTTCTCCGAAATCGCCCAGCTGATGAACGGAAGAGATGAGAAAGTATAATATGTCTAATTAACACTTATTGCTGCTAGATTCAGTTTTTAATATGAGCTTAATTAATTTTGGGGATATATTTATAAAGTAAATAATTTAATGTATTTATCATTTTTTAAAATTAGTTACTTAAGTTATAAATTGATATATAATATATTAATACATATAAATATTTTAGAATATACATGAGTTAAAATAGCTTACTCAGTTTCTTAATTTCTTAAAAAAACTAACTTAGGCTTACGATTCAAAAGTACACAAGGGCATAAAGTCTTTATTGCCATTTGCCATTTCGAACCTTTAAACATTTGGTTAAACTAATGCACTGTACACAAACCAAAAGTGATTCTGGCAAAAGGCGTAAATTCTAAATTACACCATAAGTTAACGTAATGTTTATTGTTACGTTATATAATAAAATAAAAATGTCATTTAAGTTCGCGTGTTGACCCGTTCAACTATACACGATTTTCCCATTCACTCACGTTCATTTCTGGTTGACTTGTGTTGTAATAAAAACGGAATCTAGAATTTGAAAATTAGTAATGATATGAGTTATACATATGGTGAGCGTTTGGGCAATCCATTGGGAGAAAATGAGTTACGGATATCCAGATCATGTTACGGATTTCAAAATGATTTTTACGAATTTCGAAATGATTCTGTCTTATCTTACATGCACATTATAAGAAAAATGATTTTTTACTATATTAATATGATAAAGTAGTACTTTTTTTTTGCATCAACCTATATAATACTACTTTCAATTCTTAATATAAGAAGTAATTTACTTTTCTTGAAGAGATTAAAGAAGTTCATTAACTAATATATTTATCATTTTTAAATTAATTTACATAACATATAAACTGAAATATAATCTAATTATATATATAAATATTTTTGAAATATATTTTATAATTAAGTAATTCATTTAACTTATTAATCTCTTTAAAAAAAGTTAACCAGCCCTTATATTAAGGATATCAGGTCTCGTTTTGTAGCATGAAAGTGGGAGTTGGAATTGGAACTGAGGATGGAACTGGAACTGTGGCATGTTTGGTAAGATGCATCTCATTTACACGGAACTGATACTTCCATGATATCTGAGAAATGGTGGTTCCATGGTCCCCTTAAGAACTCAGTTCCACTTCCATGGAACCCATGCCCTGACCATTTTACTCTTGCCTTCACAACCTACAACACTACCTCGACGACAACGTCATTTCCACGCCGCCGCCTTACCATTACCATTGCAATCAGACGATCCCCAAACCCATGACACTGCCTTCATTTTTGTCTCCATTGCAGCGGCAACGAACATGGACAATCTTCGCACAGCGGCGAACAAACAGGTTGCTGTCTCCGGTGAAAAACCCATGATGCTACCTCCACAACTTCGTCACCTTGACGACGCCTACCAAATGCGAAGATTGCAATCGGACGATCCCCAAATGTAAATATTGTCTCCATTGCAATCGGACGATCCCCAAACCCACGACGCTGCCTTCGTCTTCATCTCCATTGCAGCAGCGATGAGCATGGACAAACATTGACAACATCAGAATTTTTTTTAGGGAAGGAAATTTTTTTTGTTATGTAGGGTTAGTCTTTTCATATTATAAATTTAAATATTAAATTAAAATAATACATACCTCACTTCTTTTTGTATACCAAAAATACTTTTAATTTCACTTTCACTTCCAGTTTCACTTCTAATTCCATTTTCAATTCCATCAAAATCAATTCTGCGTATCAAACGGGATATCAGCGTTTTTTGCCGAAACCTCCAAGGCTATTTGATAAATGAAAGACGTTATTAATTAGTTGATAAAATTCTAATTGGGGAAGGCACATATGTAAACGCGGGAGGCCACTCTTCGCTCATCATCTTTTGAATGGTTATATGAACCGTGTATTATTTGACTATAATAATGATGATGATAATTAAATATTCGATAATATATTTTGTTCTTGTCTGAACAAAATTTTAAAAAAATAGTAATAATTCAATAAAGATTGCGCAAAAACAGCTCATCCCCTTAAATATTTAATATGGTTTGTGACTCCTTGTTGGCATCCACCATTGTTTCTTTGGTCGAGTCCCGTTATGATGTAGATAAACAGTTCATATTTGATTTACATGATGGTTCTTAAATAAAAAAAATACTTGTTGAAAAAATAATAATTGATGGATTGTCTTTATTTTAAATTCTCTATATATTAAAATAATTTTATAAAAAATCAAATCTGCATCACATAGATCTAATTTTTTCTAATTTAAGTAAAATGCTAGAAGGGAACCATTCAGGTTCTATGTATAGGACATCTTTTAAATGGAGTTTCTTGCTGTTTGCAAGAAATAAGTTAGTTTTGAAGTATTTAATAAGGGTAAGATTATATTTAATAAAGGTAGTGATAGAGAGGGAAGATTAACATGTGATGCTATAATTTAGTGTGGTTAATATGATAATATAACAAATGTAATATTTTTTTAATTATTTTTAGGGGAATTTGGGATAAGTCCTCCATTGGCAAATTAATTGTAGAATGATATTTTTCATATTACGGTACTAAACTTTTACGTTATGTATAATTGAGTTTCCATAATATAAAATTGGATTTTCACGAGGGTGCAATGATAAGTCCTATTCTTTAGTTAATTTGTTAAAGAAGATTTATCCCAAATTCTCCTTTATTTTTATTGATACATGTGAATTCCTTAATAAAAGTGATATTATATTATATTATTTTGACACACGGAGAGAGAAATAGAGAGTAATGGTAACTACATAATACTAATGTAGTTTTAAATGTAGGGACTAGTTGGGAGATTGATTTTGATTTTAAATGTAAGACTTCAGTAAATTTTATCTGTTATATTTATCATTTTTAAATTGATTTATACAATGATATATAATATAATATTTCACAGTGGTAAATGATGATACATTCCTATCAGAAACAATTATATTCAAAACACTATTGTGTACTAAATGTAGATATATTTTTTTGACATATATTTAGTCTTTAGTTTATCATGTTACAAAGGATTAGTCCCTCGTGTTAATCTAACCCGCAGCACTTTTTAATGCGTATGTAAGCCCATTATGCTAATGGTCCGAAAATGCTTGAGTTTGGGCCTCATGGGCAATGGCGTTTGTGCAGTTTGCCATCATTTTCATTTTTTGGGTTCGTCAAGAAGCATTGTCATGATGAATATTTCGTTTTTCAAGCATTAATATTATAATTTAAATGATTCAAATTTTATTTTTTTCACTACTGGAAAAATTAGATTGATGATGAAAATTTGACAGTAACTAAAAATGTTCCTTAATTATTGACCTAAAAATCTTATAACCATAATAGGCAAAAGATGCCACTCTTGTTTGGATTAATAAAGAGAAGAGAGAAATGATTCCATTATTTGGATTTGATATGATATACTTTATATCCCTCATTCTCTTTAATCACTATATATATACACATAAAGCATTTTATCAATTTTATTGCCACAATAAAATCATTTTTAATCTCTAATTTGGAAAAATACTCTTATAAAATTAAAATTACAAATTATATATCAATTATTATTTTTTAATTGAACCATCATTCTTAATAAATAAAGGGAAATTCATAATTATATATAAACCAATGAACATAATATCAAAACAAGTTCCAATAACTTGTTACTAAATCACTTTCTCTTAGGGTAAAGTATACTTTTAGTCTTTTATGTTTGCGTTAAATTTCACTTTAGTTCTTTAAGTTTAAAAAATGCACTTTTAGTCCCTCAAACTTAACGCCGTTAATCTATCTTAACGGAAATTTCTAACTCATCAAACTTAACGCTATTATTTGAAATCTTTTTTTATTTTACACAATTTAAAATATCAAATTCATTATATTATTAAATTAAAATTAAAATATGAGTATGCTTTATCAACATTTTATTGCAAAGTCATCAATTAAATTTTGATGAGTCAGCAATTTCCGTTAAGAGAGACTAATGGCGTTAAGTTTGAGGGACTAAAGTGCATTTTTTAAATTTAAAGAACTAAAATGAAATCTGACGCAAACATAAAGGACTAAAAGTATACTTTAACTATTTTTCTTATGATTGACAAGTTTTCGAGAGTTCGTAACAAATATTTAAAACTTATCAGATATTATGTTTTTTGGGTTGGAATGTAATTGCGATTCTCCCAAGAACAAATTGAAGGTAGAGAGAGGAGCAGACAACTGTTAACTGCATTTTCATTGTTTTGATTTATATCAACATTATTTCTTCGATGTCTTTCAGGCAAGTTCATATTCGAAAATGAGTTCAATTACTTGAGATCGAGGCAAGACAAATTGATGTTAAAATTACATATACAAGAAACATGAGTTTTGCTCATCATTATCATTGATGCAACAACTTTGAGGGTTTAAAATACTTTTTGAACTAAAAATTTAATGTTTGGTAACTCATTACTTCAAAATACATTTTGAACAAAATTTTTTTGGCAGAATAAATTCATTCTGAATCCAACGTTTATCCAAATATAAATGTATTTTGTCAAAATGCATTATTCATAAATACATTCTGTTAAAATGCATTCTCCCAATAATTTTTTAAATGGGCACATCTTCATCATCTATGTATTAAGTAGTATTTGCAATACCTGCACCCATCAATTCTCAATATTGTTGTTACCAACTACATATAGCGACGTCATGATCAATGATGTTACGTTTCCCTACTCCATTATACATTCATCCCTATAGCTTGTTTGAAAATTCATTTAAAAATAATTTTACGAAGTTCGAGGTAAAATCTAGATTTTGAGAGAATAGCTTTTACGGATTCCAACAAAAAACTTAGGTTTTGAAAGGTGATCGTGTAAGCTTGTTTGGGTTCAAGTTGCAAGACCTAGGTTTTGTTACAAAACCTAGGTTTTGACCAAAACCTATGTTTTGTCCAAGTACAAAAAATTTTCAGAAAAACTATTTTGGTTAAAAAACTCGGTTTGAAACCTATGTTTTCTCTTTCATACTTTTTATTCATTTTCCTTTTTTTTCCTTCTTTCTATTTCATACTTTTTTCTTTATTTCTCTTTCCTCTTTC
>JANTPZ010096340.1:0-31742 GCA_025593235.1 Vachellia pachyceras | reverse complement strand
TTATAATAATTAAAAAAATTATAGCCTCTCCATTCTGCAAGCAGATATTAAAAAAATACTTGAGATACAATCTTACAGTGATTAATCATATAGCAATAGCATCTTCAAATACCTTCCACTTCCTCTGAAACTGTGAAATTTGCTCCCATGGGTAACCATATGGTCAAATGGAATTAGCATGCTGCCAATTTGTGTTGCAGGGTAAGCTCCAGTATGAAAGTCAGCATGCACATCAACAAACGTGTTTTTTTATGGAATGTTATCATTCTGTCTAGAAGCAGAAGATAAAAGATGATTCTGCTTACCTTACTGATCCAAAAGATCTAATCCCAGCACCAAATTCTGAAGTCCATATCCATAAAAAATAAATAAAATAGAATAAATTTAAAATATTAAATGTATTATATAAATATATTTTAAATATATTAATTATTATAATTATATTAATTATTAATAATATATTAAAATAAAAAAAAAGGGATGGGGACACAGTGCATGGCGGGTGCCATGCACTGAAACCGTTTCCCTTGGTCCACACACCTTGTCACACCTCGTTAAACGAGGTATTGGAAAAACATGGAGAGAGAGAATGAAGAAAAAACGCAATCACAAACTTAAAAGTCAGCCGAGGAAGTCAAAAACGCTGAACCAAACAGTCTGCTGGAAAAAAGAAAGAAAAGAAGATGAAGAAAAGAAGAATGAAAAAGAGAGAAGAAAAGGTTAAAAGGGAGATTTAGTCTAAGGTCCCAAATAAGTAAAATATTTAAAGAATGGTCCCATGGAGAAAAATATTTAATGAAAGATCTCATTGACAACATGAGGTCCTTGTATTGACAACACCTCATGTTGTCAATGGGACCTCTCATTAAATATTTTTTTCCATGGGACCATTCCTTAAATATTTTGTAAGACCTGATGCTAAATCTTCCAAGTTAAAAAGGAGGGGGCAAGCTATTAATGGAGGAAGAAAAAGAAGAGAGCTTGTCATACAGAGAGAGAGTAAAGAGAGTGTCCAAGGTTTTTCCATGTCGAGAACTGAACTGAATCCCAACAAGATACCCCCAGATCGACATCTGGCTGATCTAGAGGTTGTGGAAGGAACATGTGTAGGACGAGATGATGGTAACAAGCTGTCTGAGCATTGCGTGAACGAACAAAATGAAGGCACCAGGGGGAAAGTGCAAAGAACTGGGGGAAGTTTCTCAGGGGAAGTTACTTCTAGAGAGGAGGATTGGATGTTAGATCAGGAAATGAATGGAGATGAATCTCAAGAAGAAATGCCATTGTCATACAGAGAGGTTCTTAAGCCAAAGACACCAAAGGAGAAGGAACATGAGTTTGTTGACGACACAGAAGAAGCCTGGGATGGAAACCTTCTCTTTAGCAACAATGAAGATCTTATGAAAGGCATTTCCATCCAAAGGAGTGAAATAGGGCCTGAGCTCATTTTTTCAGAAGAGGAAAAGATCAGATTGGAGCGATATTGGAAGAGAACCTTGATAGTTAAGCTGTTGGGAGGAACTATGGGATTTATGCAGTTAAGAAGGAAAGTGCAGTCTATGTGGGGAAAATCTGGGAAAGTGGATGTCATCGGGAATGGATTCATGCTAGCTTTCTTTTCAAGCTCAGAGGACTATTTCTTTGCGCTGGATGGAGGGCCCTGGTTAATTCAGGATCACTACCTTATAGTTCAATTGTGGAAGAGAAATTTTGACCCCTGGAAAGAAAATCTGAGCAGAGTTGCAGTTTGGGTAAGGTTACCAAGGCTCCCGGTGGATTATTATGATAAGAAGTTGTTTTATGCCCTTGGAAATCTGATTGGGAAAGCAATTAAAGTAGACAAAATGAAGCTTACAAAAGCAAGAACGATGTACGCGCGTATGTGTGTAGAAGTGGATCTTAATGCTCTTTTGCTTCCCGCCTATGTGGTTGACGGGAACCACCTGAAAGTTGAATACGAAGGGCTCCACATGATCTGTTTCTCTTGCGGAAAATTTGGGCATAGCGTAGATCATTGCCAAACAAAGAAAGCTGGAAATGTTGGAGTCAGAGAGCAAGAAGACCTTCGCTGGAGTGAACCAAATGAACAGGGAAGAAACCATGGAAGTCTGTCGAAGGAGAAACCTAAGAGCATATATGGCGAATGGATGATTGCACAGGGGACTAGGAGGGGGTGTAGACCTGTCCAGAGAAGCCCTATCTTGGAAGCTATGCAAAAGAAGGAAAGTACAGGGTATGGGAAATCAGCAAATGCCTCGAGATATGATGTGCTTGAAATAGAAGAGGATAGGGAGGAGGGTGAAGGGGTAGGGGCAGCTATTAAATATCCTCTGAAAGACATATCCAATGAGTTAAGAAGAGAGGAGAATAACAGGAGAGAGAAAGGGGAACACAAAGGAAAAGATGAGGTGACAGAGTTGACTCTGAGTAGGAAAAGTAACAGGGAAAGGAAAGTGACAGAGATAAAAGGAGACAAGACAGGAGCTGCAAGAACGAGGAATAATGAAGGAAAAGACTTGAAGGAGGATTTGGGCCAAGCTAAGCTTCGTAATGAGAGGCCCACTCAGAGACAAACGAGAGAGAACAACTAAGACCAAATCGGCCCAGTTATGGGCCAAGTTATCTTAAGGCCTAATGAGAGGAATGAAGAGGAAAGAATTGGGCCAGAGAACTTAAGAGACAGACAGGAGACTGCTACAAGGAAATGTGAGGCTAAACCTCCAGATCCAACAGAGCCAATGGAGATCTTTAGTCCAGAGAAAGAGGATTTAGAAGATGGGGGCACCTCTATGATGGAAATAAGTAGTATCCAGAGTCAGAAGATGGTTTCCTGCGTGGAGCTGAGCAAGCTTGATTAGGGTTTGTCCTATCTTTTTGATTTAATTTTATGATGATCCTAGTTTGGAATGTTAGAGGGGCAGCCGGAAAAGCTTTTGGGCTTGCCTTAAAAGAGGTTTGTAGAAACTGGAAGCCTATGATAGTGGTGCTTTTGGAAACAAGATGCAGCAGGGATAAGACCAAATTAAAAATAAAGGAATTTGGTTTTCATCACAGCTTAGTTGTGGAGGCCCAGGAAATGTCAGAAGGTATATGGATGCTATGGAATGATGTGGATATTAAGATCAAGCCTTTGGTCATGCATAAACAATTTATCCACTATATGGTTGAAGGGATAGGGAAGGGGCCTTGGTGTTTTTCTACTGTCTATGCAAGTCCCAGGGAAATGGAAAAGAAGGAATTATGGCAACACTTAGCAACTACATCAGAGAAGATGGACAAACCTTGGCTCTTAGCAGGTGATTTTAACGATATAATGAGGAGTGAGGAACAAAAAGGAGGAGCTCCTGTGAGTATAAAAAAGTGTGATAGATTTCGAAGGAACATTGAGGAATGTAATCTAATTGACTTGGGTTTTGAGGGTCCTAGGTACACTTGGAAAGGACCAAGAACTGGATATGCTAGTAGACTATATAAGAGGCTGGACAGCCCTTTGTAATGAAGACTGGAGGACATGCTATGAAGATGCTGTGGTCAAAGTGGGTTTAAGAGTTCAATCTGATCATCACCCGCTTTTCATTCAACTCACGGGTAGACAGCCTGCTTAACACAGAAGGCCTTTCCGCTTTGAAGCCATGTGGCTGAAAGAAAAGGATTTTAAGGACCTCATTGGTAAACATTGGAAGGGTAAAGATTCAATAAGAGAGGAGCTGCAGAATTTAGTCCCTCATCTTCTCCACTGGAACGTCCACTCTTTTGGCCTTATTAAGTTAAGGAAGAGGGAACTAATGAAAAGAATCGAGGGAATTCAAAAGATTGTTCAGAGAAGTAATAATGGTTATTTGGAAAGGTTAGAGAAAGAATTACAGCAAGAACTAGATGACATTCTGGATAAGGAGGAAATATTTTGGTTTCAAAAGGCAAGGACTCAATGGTTGCAAGATGGAGATAGAAACACCAAGTACTATCATTTGAAAACCACTGTCAGGAGAAGGAGGAATAGAGTTGCAATGCTCAAAAACAAAAGGAATGAATGGGTAGAAGATGAGAAAAAAGTAGAGAAGGAGGTGAACCTGTTTTTTCATGATCTGTTTACAGAAGAGAATCACTCAAGACCATGGATCTCAACTGAGCATTCCTGGCCCGTGATAGATGAAAATGAATGGGGAAAGTCGATATCCCCTGTTTCGATTGAGGAAATTAAGGAGGCAATTTTTGCGATTAGGGGTTTGAAGGCACAAGGAGAGGATGGATTTCATGCGATTTTTTTCCAAAAGTGTTGGGAGCTAATGGGAGATAGTGTTTGCCAAGTTATTAAGGGAATGTGGCAGGATGAAGAAAAGATCAGAGAAGTAAACTGAACCCTAATCTCTCTTATTCCTAAAATTGAGAGTCCTGAAAGGGTTAGCCAGTTTAGACCTATTTCACTTTGTAATGTTATTTATAAAGGCCTGTCCAAAATAATTGTGAAAAGGCTAAATGAGTTTATGCCTAAACTTGTTTTCCCTTACCAAGTAAGTTTTCCCTGGGAGAAACATTCATGATAATATCATCATAGTGCAGGAACTGCTTCACTCAATGAGAAGGAAAAGAGGTAAAAAAGGGTTTATGGCTATTAAGATCGATCTAGAGAAAGCCTATGATAGAATGAGTTGGAAATATCTTGAAAGGATTTTGAATGAAATCAAGTGTCCACAAGAAATGATAAAAATAATAATGGGTTGTGTAGAGAATGAAGAAATAAGAATTCTTTGGCATGGGAAGAAATTATATGGTTTCAAACCTACGAGAAGGCTCAGACAGGGGGATCCTCTATCTCCCTACCTGTTCGTTCTTGGCATGGAAAAACTTACTCACATGATTCAGGATAGAGTGAGAGGGAAACAGTGGAGAGGAATGAGAGCCGGGCATAAAGGCCCTACCATATCCCATATGATGTTCGCTGATGATTTAATCCTTTTTGCAGAAGCTAACCTTAATCAACTATATTGTATTTTGAACTTTTTGAAGGTTTTTGAGGAAATGATTGGACACAGGGTGAGTCAAGAAAAAACCAATATTGTTTTCTCACCTAATGTGGAAAGTCAAAAAAGGAAGGAATTTTGCAGATTGAGCAACTTTAAAGAAGTGGATGACCTAGGGAGATATTTAGGTGCAAACCTTAAATTTCCAAGGCGTAGGAGGGACAGATACAACTGCATTGTGGAAAGAGTTAAGAAGAGACTTCAAGGATGGAAAGCTTCTAGTCTTTCAATGGCTGGAAGGATTACCTTAGTAATATCTGTTGCGAATGCTATGTCCCTTTTTCCAATGCAGCACGATAGACTTCCTCAGGGAGTAATTGATGATATGGAGAAAGAGAGTAGGAAATTTATTTGGGGAGAAGAAGGTGAAGAGAGGAAATGGCATGCGGTGTCGTGGCAGAGGATGTGTTACCCCAAGGAGGAAGAGGGAATGGGCATTTTGAATTTAAAAGGAATGAATGATGCTTTCTTGTATAAGATTCTCTGGAGAATACAAACAAGTAATGAGGAGCTATGGGTGCAGGTGTTAAAGGGGAAGTATGGGAAAGGCAGGGACTTTTTTGAGAAGCTTATTGCGAAAGGAAGTGACTCAAGGTTATGGAAGGAGTTGGCAAAACTTTGGGACTCGTTTAATAATAATTTAGAGAGACAAGCAGTCCTAAGAGGATCTAGAAATGGAAATAGCTCAGTGGACTCTGATGTACAAACGAGATGGAAAAGTACTAAGGATGGCAAATTCAGTACTAAGTCTGCCTATCAATACTCCCAAAACAAGCAGAGAAGACATAAATTGCTGGAATGGAGAATATTATGGAAGTTAAACGTACCTGAGCGTGTCAAAGTCTTTTCTTGGCAGATGATCCATGGAAGACTGCCTACAAAGGAAGTGACCCAAAGATGGGATGAGGATGGAGGCTAATGCCCGATATGTCACCTGCAGACAGAAAATCAAATGCACGCGATAAGGGACTGTGATTATGTTTCTAAGGTGTGGCAAGATATTGTCCCTCTGCATAGGAGGGCAGAGTTTTTTTTGAAGCAAACTGGTATGGATGGATTAAATATAATTTGGATCGGAAAAGATATAAGGCGGAAATGAAGGAATGGCCTGAAGTTTTTACGGTGATGTGCTGGCTCATTTGGCAGTGGAGAAATAAACAAGTGAAGGATGAGCATTTTGTTCTGCCGAAAAATGGAACACAGCTTGCTTTTCAGATCGTGAAGAGGTGTGCCCAAAGGAATTCGTCAGACCTGTTTAACGCATTTAGAAAGGAAAACATTTTGATCTACATGATTGTATTTAATTCTACATGATTGTAAAGGTAAAGGTAAATAAAAGTAAACAGGTAATATTATTGTATGTAAAGGTAAACAAAAGTAAAGGTAGAAACTCTTTTTATCTTATTATTATGTATTTAATTCTACATGATTGTATGTGCCATGAGATGTGCCGTAAATTATTGCCATACGATGTTGAGATGAAATCTCGTGCTGTAAATTATTGATGTATGATGTTGAGGTGTGACCTCATGATGTGCATTATTACCGTATATTCTATATGAACATGTGGTTATTTTACATAATTGTGAATTTTATATATAACTATATGATAAATTGTGATTTCTACGCGGATTTTCGAATCTCACCCTTCCTTTTAACAAAATACAACAAAGGGGGTAGCTAAAAAGGCAAGGAATTAGTGATAAGGAAAGCATAGAATGGAGATGGGAGAACCCTTTACATATAGTTTGACTTAATTAGAAGTTTAAGATTTTATTTTAATATAAGCATTGATGGCTTAGATGAGTATGAACCTATGGTTGTATAAATTATGTATATATATTAATATGAGGCAAAAGGTAGATGTGAGGAGAACCTCTCCCCACAATATACAAATAACTGTTATTCTCAATGGATAACGAGTAGAAACAAATAAGCTATCGTAAGTAGATGAATCTAGAGAACATTTTTTGAAAGAAAAAAATTATTTTAAATAGTGATTATCCAAGACTAAACCTGACACTTGATTCAGATAGAAAAATAATGTTATAGAAAAGTTATTTGATGAAGTTCAAAAATTTTAATTCAAAGAAATTAGATAATAAAATTATTTCATAAATTTTATACGTTTAGAACAACTATACCAATAAATAAAAAAGGGCTTGACACACCTCACAGGCTCTTGCAATAGATAAGAGCATAGCTTCTCTTACTTCAAAAGATGTGGGGATGTAATTTGAGCTAAAGCTCTTCACGCCTTTGCACCTAATTGCATTATACAGAATTGTTAGCACATGGCCCTAAAGCAGGAGGTCATACTAATTCTAAATTATAACTTAATTCTAATTTGTATCAATTTTTTTCAAATTAAATTACATGTTTCCTTTAACAACAACTAAATTAGAGTGGAAGGTAGGAAATTAGAAAAGTTGATTATTAGAAAAGTTGATTGAGGTGTTTTAAAAAATTCGGAAATTAGAAAAGTTGATTATTAGATGTTATGTTTCAGAATTTGAGGAGAAATATTTTATAGTTTTTTTATCGTTCACAGGAACTCAGATTTCGTAACATAAGACATGTCCCTGAAATGAAAGGCGAGTTATTTTTCCACTATTAAGAAATCAACCTAATTAAAAGAATTGTGAAAATTTGAAGGAGAAATTTAAAGATGATGGATGTATCTCGCATGCATGTCCCCATACCCGTATGATAGATAACTGTTTCTTGTCATAGCAAGAGTACTAATTAATTGTGAAATAAATAAACTGATATACGTCACTTGAGATTATTTTCTTTCTGCTCATCTTATTTAAAATATAAGTCTAATTTAGTAATATCTAAAGCATTTTTTTTATCTTGCTCTTCCATTCAAGTGGCGGCGGCGGCGGTGGAGGCACTGAAGAGCATAAAGAGCTAGGCCAGAGTTACAGACTTGATCACTGTGGAGGAGGGGATTCCATGTTCTCCTTTTCCAAACAGTCCCTTCACAAGAGGCCAATAGCGCACAACCATGTACCCACAACAAAACATCTCTCCGTTCCTACTCTCCTCCTCCAATAATCCTCCCCACAACAACCTCCATAGTTTCATTACCAAAGCTGTGACTTCAACCGCCAACACGGTGGTTCCCACCACGAACACCAGAGACTCGTCGAAGCTGAACCTTCCACCATTACTGGAATCACCATCACGATCATCGCTTGGTGGCTCCTTTAATTTTGTGTTATCTCAAACACTGTATCAGAGATCCCAAGCACCTTCACAATGGCGCTTACAAAACCCAGAAACCACGCCGTCATCGTTGTTATTCTTCCCATTCTCTGGTTGTTCCACCATCTCCGAGCCGATTGCCCAATAGCCTTGTACTCTATCAGAGTGTACACCTTTTAAGTCACAACACAGAAACTGGAATCCATACCCATTTACCCTGAAAAATCCATTAAAAAAATCTCAAGCAAGACTGATAACTTTTGCTGTTCTTGGTTATCAATATGAGAACTGAGAAGCTGACCTTGGGTAAGAAGGTGGAGTTTTTTTTTTTTTTTTGATACAAGAAGGTGGAGTTGGTAACGAGGCAATATGGAGGCAAAAGGGCCAAATATAATTCAGGTACAGATCGAAGGGCCTAATTGGTGATCCACATCTAGGCCCAAATCTGCTTAAACTGGATCTTACCAAAGTGAGAGCCCATAACGGGACTTTGGGCCCAATAAGTTAACAAGCAGGCCTGAAGCCCATCTCTTCTGTTGGGTCATTGTGGATATGGACCCTCCATGGGAGCGGCCAGTGAAAGCAATAGGGTCAGGTGTGCAGCACTCTCTCCATCCTCTAAATTTACCCTCCATGGATGCTCTGTAACCAACCCACCTAAATTTACCATAACAAACATGCCTGTTCAAGTTAATTATTTTAGGAAACAAGAACAACTAAATAATTAATTTATAGATATTAAAAATCAATCAAATTATTTATAATAAATAAGTGTTGGTTTGCTGACCTGATTACCCCAAGTTGTGCCATGTTCATAGCCACAGCTATCAACATGGCACGCAGCCTCTAGAAATTTGGAAGGAGACACAAAATTATAACTGTAACATGTCTTCCCTTCCAAAGCTTGTGCTGCCAAGTTGCCAAGCTCCCTTGAACTTCCGAATTTTTGTTCCAATTCTTTCTCTGACAATTTTTCTGCAAAATAGACAAAATGTTTCAGGGTTTAAAACTCCTCAGGCAGGTCAACTTGAGCTTATATCTCTTTGTTATTACACTGATCATGAAGAGAAGAGAAACATGTTTTATGTACACGACCTTGATTGCCACTTTGGATGCCTTGAGGAGAAAGGCCGTAAATAACTCCTCTTCTATGGAAGCAGTTTGTTCCTCTATACTGCAACTACCATGTACTGCATTTTCACAAACCGATAAACAATTATGAAACCAGTTTCTATACGCATCACTGCATCGATCTATATTTAAAATTTTAAATTAAAAATGACTTTTTTCTAGAAAGTAACAATTAAAGAGATTATCTTGCACTTGCCAGCAAATTTTAATAGAGGATAATACATGCCTCTTCAAAGACAGAAAATGAAAGGGGTATGTTGTTGAGTTGATGTCATGCACCTCAAAAGCAGCAACCCACTGGTTCCCAAAAGGATAATCTTTTAAGCCATCATAAAATTGTTGAAAGCACTGAATGAATGCGACTTCTTTGTGGCCCTTGGGATCCATCAATATGCACATGGCATGCTGAACGATCTTTGGATTGTTCACCATCATGTCACAGTCTAAATTGATTCAACATGTAAGGTGCGTTGCTCAACAACCCAGATACTCTCGTCTGCACATATTAACAACAGTCAGCAAAATTCACTATATATGTGCTTGTTTTGGAACACCGTTTTTCTAACGGTGCACATAAGTTAAGACAAAAACATATCGAAATCTATAAAAACCATCTTGAAATCCGTAAAATATATCGGAATCTATATACTCCTTTCTCCTAACGGAATTTTCAAACACACGTTATATCACATCAGCAGCGTAATGCATTTTTTATTTCAAAAGATAGTTCTAATTCGTGATAGAAAAAAAATTGGCAAGGAATTAGAGTAGAAATATGATAAACTTACTTTTAAATATTATTTTTAAAACCTTTCCATGACGAGGAAGTTTGTACAAAAAAGATGTGATTTTTAGGAGTTATTTCCTTCAAAATTAATGAGTTTATTTGAAGGGTTATGTAGGGAGTTATAATTTTAAAGTAATGCATCCTTAGATACCATCAAGGTGTAACTGTTCATAGAAAATTCATTATGGTTGTGATCTTTATTGAAATGGCATGATTGTGATTTTTAATTGAAGAGACATTGCTTCAAAAGGTACAACTTTAAGACATCTTTTCATATACTTTAAATACCCTCCCAATCTTTCTGTTTGGACACAATTTTTCACATAAAAAGATTAAATTCATTGTCTTTCTCTTTGAGTGCACACATAGATGAAACAAAATTATCACTTTGTAATAGCCTTTGTTTTCTTGGCTTGAGTGTTGGGAGTACGATTCATACTTAAGGGTATCTATTGTATCCGGCAGAAATTCATCGGTTAACCCAACTTGCACTCTATAATATAAGAATAGGTGGAGGTGAATTAAACCTAAAAGAAAGTGTTATCCATGCTTTGAAGACATCGTGCACAACATTCTTTTTCATCTTCTTAATCTCTTCTTGTACTCTTCAAAGAACCACTGCCGCCTATAGCACCACCATTTATATTGAAAGCAAGATTTTTAAACTCACAACCTTAATTATGTGCCGTGAACCAAGTTCATTTTGAGTTTTTGATAATAGAAAGTTTTGGTGAGTGGGTTCCGGGGCTAACCAAATTTAGAAATAACTAACTCAAAAAACGCTTACATAAATACTTACATATCACCCATTAATAAGGTTTTCAAGTTGACAGTTATTTACATATCACCAATCAATAAGATTTTCAAGTTGGCAGTGGGTTTGAACTCACCACCACCTTCTAGTTTTCCTGATTTATCCTTTTCGTAGCTTCATCTTGGACATTGGACGTTTGACTATTATATTGTTTTCATTCTTGTTATTGGTCCCAGGAAAAAAAATAAATCAGTCTTATATTACCTCAGCCCGAATTTTCTCCAACTTTACCCCACATATTTTTTTTTGCCCCGGTGAGCTCCCACTTTCGCCTGCTGTGTCCTCAGCTTATCATTGGATGACCCATAGAGATAGATAAAAGAGAGAAAACATCATAACAATATTATACGAGGGGGAAACCCAACCAAATTATTTTGCACAGATTAAGTAATTGTTACAAAATACACTTGTAGGTAACAAGGTTCCAATCCACCAGGAAACAATTGTTTATAAAAAAAATGCACAAGGACAAAAAAATATTTGAAAATGCAAGACCAGAAGCATATGAACCCGTGATCAATGGTAACTTGTACAAAGGTACACAAAAAGAAATGACAATCCAGCTGACTTGAACACTGAGGATAACGGAATCCCATATTTTCCTTTCTCAAACAACCCTTTCAGAAATGGCCAATAACACAGGATCATATATGACGCACAGAATAGCTCGCCTACGCCTGAACCACCGTCACCACCATCCTGTGCAGCCGCCGCCCGTGGTTGCAACCCTAACAGCTTCATGGCCAAGGCTGTCATCTGCAGAAGCAAAATGGCGGTGCCTGGTATGAACATTGGAGAAGTATTGAACGTGAATCTACTTGCATCTTCATCATCGCTAGAACTGTATTGCTCTTTCTGTGACACTTCGAACACCATGTCAGATATTCCCAGGAGCTTCAGTATCACACTCAAAACAGCTAAAGGCCAAGCAGTCATGGCTACCATTCTCGCCATTCTTTGGTTATTCCACCATGCTCTCAGTGACAGTCCAGCCGCAAAGTACTCTGATATAGTGTGTAACTCGTAGACAACAAACAGTGCAACAATAATCAACATGCCTTGTCCCTGATATATTTATTTCAACAAGTTAACGAAAAACACGAGTTCATTTGAAGTGTAAGCTTCTCATAAGTACGATGACGTCATTCTCACCTTGGGGAAGAAAGTGGAGTTGGTAATGATGCAATAAACAGGAAGTATAGCGTAGCACAGTTCAGGAACACTGCGAGCTGCCCATGTTGTGAACCACAAATATGCCATGGCCTGTCTAAATTGTAGCTTGCCAAAAATTGTGCCCAGAATTGGATTGTATCTAGTGAAAATGATTTCTAAGAGGCCTATGCCCCATCTTTTTTGTTGTGTCAGTGAACCAGGACCGCCTCCTGGGGCACAACCCGAAAAAGCCATCGGGTCTGGGGTACACAATTCGGATCCCCAGCCCCTCGTATGGATGGCCAGCCCAGTAAGTACATCCTCTGTCATTGATCCATACATCCAACCCACCTGCATGCAAATATTCATATATGTTTCTACAATCATATAAATGTGAGTCTTCTTCGATGAGGGAATGGTTTGATTGGGATATAATACTTGGTTAAATTAAAAGTTTATAGTTTTAGAAGGATAAATTAAGAGGGGTAATATTTCAGTTGAAGGACTAATTAACTATATGTATTTGGCTGTTCATGTTGCATACCTGTTTACCCCAGCCACTGTCATATTCGTATCCACAAGAAGCAACATGGTGGACTTCATCAAGAGATTTCGAAACATTTAGATTGGGAGAATATGTTTGGTCTTGGAAAGCGAGAGCAGCTGATTCCACCAACTCCTTTGAACTTCCAAATATTTGAGCCAACTTCTCGTCGGAAATGTTTCCTGCAAACAGCCATCGTAAAAAATGACTCTTTGATCCTTAGTTTGATTAGGTATGCTGCTTATAAGAAGTATAGTAGTTACTGCTCGACACAATAATATAGCTTGAAACTAATCATGAATCGTTAATCAATCATTTGTATTATACTGCTATGAATGTTTAACTAGTACGTACTAGTTTCTGTGTCATGTGGAGAAAGACCATATAGTACTTTCCTTCTGTGGAAGGTATTTGTTCCCGCATAATAAGGTCCTTGGATTCCTCCAAATCCACCCGCCATGTACTGTATTATAGAAGTTAAAAAGTAGAAAATGAGGTAAAAAACATAAATTTGAGAGTTATAATACATAAAGATGGTAGCAATTGAGAAAGTTGGGAAACCATGTAATATTGACAAACAAGAGTTGGTATGTATGATTGAAGTCGGAGGCACCTTGAAGAGAACCACCAGCTGGTTTCCAAAAGGGTCGTCCTTCAAGGCACCAAAGAATTGCTGGGGGTATTGAACAAAAGCAACTTCTTTTTGGCCCTTGGGATCCAAGAAAATGCACATGGCATGGAAAGCAATCTCTGGATTGTTCACAGACATGTCGCAGTCAAGGTTCAAAGTGTATGGAGCATTAGTCATCAAGGCAGAGACTCTTGCCTGCATCCATGTCCATCCATCACAAAATCAGAATCATTGAATGTGGTATTAGTGAATACTAAATGGAGGTAAAAGGATATGACAACGCGGTAAGTTACCAGCATGTTCATAGCACCGGCCTTGTACTGATGAGGAGACTGTGGGCGCTTCTCTCTGGCCATGTAGATCAAGTGAGGCAACCCATCTGAACCTTTTTTCTTGTTCTCCCATATAACCTGCACATTCAAGACCAGCATGTGTGTGTTTGGATTAATGAGTGTTCGCTAAAATGGGTTCTCAACAAATTTCATCTACAAGAACGTTACTTTTTTTGGGGGGGGGGGTAATGAATTTAAGTAGAAGTGTCTTTGTTTAAATTACTAATGAACATAGATTGTAGATGCTATGCTGATATTGACGAAGCTTAGTATGATATTTACCGCGTTGATTTTGAGAATGAGAGTTATTTAACTAATTTAGATAAACTAAATAAATAAAATTATTTTTTTAATTATACTAGATGTGATGACTTGATGTTCTTAGAATACAACTTGTAATATTAAATTATTTATTATATTATAGGTTGGGTAAACTAATTTTAAAAAATGATAAATATGGAAGATAAAGTAGATCAAGGTTTGAGAAAAAGGTGATAGAATACTCTTTAAAGTTACTAAAACTCAATTATCACAAAATATCAAATCAGATCAAGGGTTCTAAATTGAGATTTTAGAATTTATTGAATTTACCTACATACATGCCCTTGCGTACCGATTCTTAACTCTCCTCTCTCCTCCGCTATGGTTCTTTCCATTTCCATTCTTTTAATTCCTCCAACGCCTCTCACTCTAACTCCCATCGCAACCTCACCGACTCTTTCCCACCGGATCAGAGAAGGAACTATAAGAAACCCAAGTTCATTTTCAAAGCTTCTTTCAAGAAACACAGTTATATTAAAAGAGCCGTAAAATGCGTCCATGTGAACTTTGACAGCAAAAACGTACAAAATCAGATCCCCATATCTGTATGTATTGTTTGGGAATTTGCTGGGAGAATGATTTTACACAAATCAAAGTAAACTGTGAGAGGAGTTTTGTGTAATGTGGTTTGAAAATAGTTGACAAGCATTAAACTCTAATCTTTCACATAGTTCTACAAAAAAAAACAGTTTCTTTAACGTGTATGTAGAAGATTGTATCAGAGCTTCAAGCTTTAGATTCATTCACTGCACCAAAATGGAACGCTCAATAAGAATATTAAGCTAGTCATTTTTCACAGTAGAAGGAATTGCAAGTGTTTAAATACATCTCACTCCTTCCCAGATGCACCCATTGATTGAACTCTTGAAGCCACAAGGTCGGAGTGCAAACAGTGGGTCGACGACGGAGACTGTCAGCTTATAGGCGAAAGAAAGAGAAGGAAAGAGTTGGTACTTGGGTAGATGGGGGAGGGGAGAGAGAGAGAAGGGTGAGAAGCAACACTCAAATGAGGGGCAGTAACGTCAAATTACCAAATTCTGAATTCCCATTTTGGTATTTGGACATTGATTTAGGATTAGCGATATTGGAATCATTGATTTGAGTTGTACAACTTCTGAACGTATTTACATGGGATTTTCCCTACAGCTTTATATTTAGGATGGTATGTTACCCTCTAATAACCAGCTTGGACGGAGTATTAATTTTTGTTGTGATCTATTTAATATGCATATAGTGATGTAATATATATTATAAACTTAATGCATATAAATTTAACAATATTTATATTATACTGTAAGATTAATAAGGAAAATTAATGTCTAAATTGCATATTGTCACTTGATTCATAATAAGGTGTTTGTAGGCTTTTTTTTTTTTATTTTTATCATGTCCATTAGCCTCAGTACAATCGCATCAGCAAGTCTCTTAGCTGCTTGTACCTCAATGGGCTTTAGGGCTTAAAACAGAGTATTTGAATGAATGATAACTACTCGTCGCGATTATCATCATTGTTACGTTGTTTATTGGTAAAAAAGCAAAACAAGGATGTTTCCCAAACACAAATCTATACAGTGACTACCTACCTTAACCATGGGTGGATGATTTCTCCTCTCTGTATTGGAGAAATCTGCTAATTCTCCGTCGAGCCGACCCGGCTCGTGCTCGATTCGGCGCCCGAGATCCTCGTACTCTTCCTGCCTCGTTCCCCACAAACAAACAGACAAACAAGCCAAATATCATTCTAGATTTGTAGGCCTATATTATTCTACAGTTTTATACTACGCTAAAATTAGCATTAACATTAAGTTATTGTAAAATTTTCATTGCAAACATTCGTTATATATATTACACAAATTTTAGTGACTTTACTATATATTTAATGCTTATTTACGGTGCAACTTATCACATATTTTATATTCTGTATTGATTGATACTAGTGATATTATATTAAATATTGACATTGAATTAATTATATTGAGGTTGATACTTGATAATGATTTGTGGAAAATAACGCCTATATTTTTATTATTTATTTTCCTCTTTTTCCCTGTCCACACACCAATTCTGATCTCTCTTTCTGGGCTCTGGCTAGATCCAAGGTTCCGATTAATCTGTTATATGATATTTCGAACTTATATTGTGCTTGGACGTATCCTAGCAGATATTTCACATGTCTTAGAACCACGTTTGAATTTGTAGAATGCATTTTAGACTCAAAAATTTATAAGCTTGTAATCTCTAGTGTTTAGTAACTCTTTCTTTCAAAATACATTCTGAGCAGAAATACTCCTTTTTTGACAGAATAAATACATTCTTAATCTAACGTTTATTTAAATATAAATGCATCCTGTCAAAATGCATTAGAGACCAAATGCATCCTTCCGACGGTTTTTCAAACGGGTATGTTATTGTTTAATAAACAGTAGTAATTTAATTTCAACTTCAAAAGCTTTTAATCTTTTTAGTTAACTTGCACTTTAAGCCACTAACCTTCATTATCTGCCATTCCTGTTTGAACTCGGGCGATTCCGCGCCACTGAGTGTGTTATCATTGGAGAAGTATCTGAAAGGAGCTCTCTCTTGAACATGGTGCTTTTTACAGAAAGGCACCCAGAGGTGGGCGAATTCGCAGGCTTCGACGAGGGCATGGAAGGTGAGAGGGGAACACCCATCGTCAGAAACATAGCAAGCCAGCTTGTGAGACGGATAATCCATCGCCAGCAGAGACAACACAGTGTTCACCGTGATGATGGCAGGTTCAAGCACCGGGTCCGCCGTCGTCACAAACATATCCACCGCCGGAAGTTCCATCTCCGGCACCCTATATATTCACATAACCCAGAGCCACAATAATAAAAACTAAAACCATGCATGCGCATATATTAAGGACCTACAAGTTTACATGGATAATAATACATACAGTTGGAGGAGACGGCGAGGGTGGGTGGTGACGACGGCAGGGGTCCATCTGGTGCATAAGCAGAGGAACCAGGTGAAGGAGAAGCATGATTCGCAGAAGAATGCAATGAAGAAAGGGAAAGTGAAGTTGTGGATGAAGGAGACGACCCTGCAAGTGAGAAGCAGGAGGAGCAGAAGCAGGATGAGTATACAGGTGACCTTCTTTGTGAAACCCTGGTAAACCCAACGTTTCTCATAAAGAGGAAAAGAAGACTCTGGGATTGCCATCGCTGTGTGCTATGTGGAAGGCTGGCACTCCTTGCCTTTAAATGAGATCGTGTCGTTTTGGTGGATATGGGTCATTATACTATCTTTAATATAATATAAGAAAGTTAAATACGTATTTATTTATACAAATATTTTAAAGTAAGGTGTTCAACTTCTTTGATATTAAAAAAAAGTAAACAGCCTATTATACCAAGAATAAGAGGTATGGGAGGCAAGTGGCGTAGGGCGAGTGGAGAGAAACATGATAATGATAGGACGGGACTTGTTCTCACGTACCAGGGTGGTGGCTTCAATGGGCGGTTGCCAACCTGAAAATGAAGACGTCTGCTCTCTCTCTCTCTCTCTCTCTCTCTCTGTGTGTGTGTGTGTGTGTGTGTGTGTGTGTTGTCTTTGCCGATCCATTCATATGTGGTGAAGGGAGGGCCGTAAACTTGGGAGCAACTGTAAACTTAAGATTTGCAAATGATGAGGTTAATGGATTCTCACCAAAGATACTGATAATGATAATGTGTATATTTGGGAATCCGTTTGAAGAATTATTTCATACAAAATGAGATAAATATATGAGAGGGGTTTTGTTTTAACTTACATAAACGTTATTCCAAACGAAGAAGTCAAATATGCACAATAGCATTGGAAAAAACATATTTACTCCAATTGAGATAAACCATTCTTATATTTTTATATTATAAATTATAAATCATGTTAAAATATTAGAATCATCCTCTAATTCAAACCATAATATCTTGGACCAACACCCTCTCCCCCGTATTCTTACATCCATCCACTTGGAAACGTTACTCGCTTTTCATCTTTGGTTGTTTTTGGACCAACTTCCAATGAGAAAATACTGTTATTAAATTGTTCCTTTTGCTCCTCCTCCATCTAAGGGAGAGCATGCTTTAAGCTCTTCTTCATTTCATATAAGAAAACTACTTTGATATATTTATTTTACAGAATCTAAGATTATCCAAAACAGCTTAATTCAAACCCACACGCGCATCAAGTTGCGTCGTATAAGAAAGGAAGGAGGGTGGACCCTATTGAGCAATTAGTGAATGGAACGCCTCTGTCATGTACTGAATAACGTTACAGATCCTGATAGGGTCCATGTTTGATAATATATTGGGAGAGTGATTTTACATAAAAATTTTGAATTACATAAAAATATTTAAAAAAGATAAATCATATATATGGTAAAAGAATACCATCAAGCCCTTTCCCAAAATGGCTCTACACTCATACTACAGTTCACAAGACGATCTAATGTCGACATCATGAAAAACGGCTTCTCTCAGGTTCCACAATGGCATTAAGAACCTTTACCTTTCTTGTATTAAGATAATATATATATATATATATGCTTCAACCACTTCATAAATTCTATATCATATGTTAACCTTACTTTTTAAATGTCATGATTTTAACTAAAAGTATATGTTAAACTAAATAATTAATATTATAAAATATAAACCCATTTTATACCCATGCACAATGCGTAGAAAATCGCTGAATGATCGGGACGGTCAACGTACAAAAAACAATCCAAACGAGTAAAGCACAAAGATACAGGGTCCAGGTCAAAAGAAGATGTACAAACAAAACACCGCTTCATTTTTAAAAGGAATCTTGGAGCCGACCAGTGCCGCCCATATCAAGGGGGGACACTGCCTTTGGATGAGAAGGGAAATTATTAAAAAGATAGCAAAAAAAAATTATTCTTATTTGGAGTCTTTTGCCTCAGTATTCTCTTTTTTCTCATTTTTCTTCAACCTTTTCCTTTATCCATAGTGGACTTTTTTTTTTAGAAGGCCAAGAATTGCTGAGCAGTTGCATAATCCTAGTTACTGAAACATGAAAACCACTAAAAGAGATACTGTATCTGTTTGAGAAACACGTTGAAGCGTATTGGAGCTCAATATCCTTTAATATTACTTGGTACACTCTAATGATTGAATTGAAGTATTATTAAAATGTCCTTTTTCATAAAAAAAATGTCCTTTGGAGCTTTAGAAATCAAGTAATTGAAACTCATGCGAGAAAAAAAAAGTTTACAAGTGGTTTATGTGTTTGTCGAGTGTTTGATTCACGAGTTTGACTTATGCCCATGGATAATTTTTTTTTATCATTTCTTTTCCTTTATACTCTGGACTCTAGGAGCTGTTGTGAATTGGGAAATGATCTGAACAATAAAATTTGACTTGGTGACTCTGGGCTTTTAATATTTTCTTTTAGTGGTTAAAATACATTATTTTCATATTTTGCTTGCCGGTGTGCCAAGATGACGCACACAGATTGTTTTTATTGGAGGACTTTTATGAACTTCTGCTGTGAGAGATTTTAACTTTCCATGACTCGTGAAGTTAATGTATTCTCATCCAAGATAGTATATTGGACCTTTGTCAACACCCTCTCACTAATATGCGTACTTCCATTTGAAAGTTATTCACATTCCGTCTATGGTTGTTTGTGGACCAACTTCTAATGAGAAAATATTGTTATTAAATTGTGCCTTTCGCTACATTGAACAGTGAGGAAGTAGTTTCTAAATCTAATCAGAACGCTGAATGATGCCATTTATCCGGTGTCAAGGTTGTTCTGTGTTTGGAAACTGCAATATTTACCTAGAGTTTCTGTTTAACAACTCTGTTTATCAGGTAACAGAGTAGGAACCGATGGCCATATCTTATCTCATGCCCAAAATTTAGTTATGCTTTTTAGCTGCAACGCTGTCTATTGTGCTTTGAGGTCAAACTCATCTTTTTACCCTTCACGTTGTACCTAAAGTTTTACTGTGGCATGCTATAATAGTATTTGTTTGGAAACACTTAACTCCCACATAAAAGTACATTCAACAGTGTTTTTCCTCAAAACGAGATAATCTCCTTCACATATTTACCTTGGCTTGCGTAAATGTACTTCTCTACTGCATGATTCTTAATTTGCTATGTTGTTTTACATGCAGTAGAACTTCATTTTCTAACTTTTTTCTTTCAATGATCAGACATTCGATGCTTATGTTGTTGGCAAAGAAGATGCTCCTGGAATTGTAGTGCTCCAAGAATGGTGGGGCGTGGACTATGAAATTAAGAATCATGCTGTGAAGATTTCTCAGCTTGGTCCTGGATTTAAAGCTCCTATTCCAGAGTAAGATGTTGGTGCTTGCTAACTATTTAAGTTTCATTATGCATCGACTTATGGCAGGTTTTTCTTTCTTGTTCAGTCTTTACAGAGGAAAAGTTGGTCTGGATGTTGCTGAAGCACAGCATCTGATTGATGGTCTTGATTGGCAAGGTGCTGTAAAGGATATCCTCGCTTCAGTTAACTGGCTTAAAGCCAATGGTTCAAGAAAGGTTTGCCACTGTTCATGTGTTGTCCAGATAAAAGTTCATTTATTAAAAAATTTCCGTCTTGGGCCATCTATGACACCACGGTTACTGTACATACAATTTTTTTTGTTAACCCTTTTATTTTCAGTTCTGAAGAATTGATCACTTCTTAATGCTTTTATTGTCGTGTGGATTCCATAGTATGGGAAGGTTCTTCTGGTTTTAATTTGTCCACTCAGTTGGCGTGGCATAAGATTTAAAAGCATATCATTCTGAGTTTTACTATCACATGATTTGTGCAGTGGTGAATAGGTAGCTTCTGTAGGCTGTAAATGTGAAGTTTCTAGGAATTGTGCTTCTTAAATACTGCGGACTGCAATGTCCTTATCCCAAATCTATATTTCCTTACATTTAAATCCAACAAGGCAGCAATGCTGAACCTCTAAACAGTCAGCACTTGTGGTTTGTTCTTTTCTTTCTTAATTTAAAAAACAATTCAGTGATCATAATAATGTATTAATATCATTATACAGAAATTGACTGAAGCCCGTTTTGTGAAATTACTAGCTTAAATAATTATGGCGGGGAGCAAACCTGTCATAAGTCTTAAATCTGATTGTTGATACGCTCAAATTTTCAAATGCTGAGCACATCGTCAGTTTGTCCTTTTTCTTTAAATTATGATTTGATCAATGCTGTTTACTTTCCTTTTTATAGTACATACTTTAAATTAACATACTGCTTAAATTGAACCTAGACCTTTGTTAAAACGAAATGTAAAATCATTGCCACAGGCTGGTGTTACTGGATTTTGCATGGGTGGTGCTCTCTCTATTGCTAGTTCTGTTTTGGTTCCGGAGGTTGATGCTGTTGTAGCTTTCTATGGAGTCCCTTCTTCAGAGCTTGCTGACCCTTCTCTAGCCAAGGCTCCTGTTCAGGCTCACTTCGGGGAGCTGGATAATATTGTTGGCTTTTCAGACGTCACGGTACAGTACTATATTGGTCCTCTGTTAGATATTCCTTCAGTTTTGGGGAGTTTTGTCATTCGTAACCTTTAGATTACCCAAGGCCAGCTAGAGATCATTGTCGTTCGATATAATGTAGGATATGGAATATAGAAATATGGTTGATAAGAAACTATTTTAATCAATTAAGCTACTTGGTGCTGTCTTCTGACATCATTTGATGTGTCAGGCTGCGAAGGCCTTGGAGGAGAAACTGAAGGCTTCTGGAGTTCCATACGAGGTACATTTGTATCCCGGCAACGCACATGCATTCATGAACAGGTCTCCAGAAGGAATCCAGAGGAGGAAGGGCATGGGAATGCCGGATGAAGATGAAGCCGCAGTTCAGCTGGCTTGGTCTCGCTTCCAGTCCTGGATGACTCGTTATTTGTCTAGCTAAATGAATGGCCTGAATATGGCTGCCATGCTATATTTTATCTCTTGACACTTCTCTAAGTTTGCTTGTTTAATATGCTTGCCTTGTTTCCCCATGCATGAGAGCGTGTTTGGGAAATTTGGCTTCAGAATAGTTCCAAACAGCCAGCCCGTGTGTCAGATAATCATGTTAATAATGTTTGGCTTTGGTCAGTGCTTGTGGCGATCTGCTTTGTTCGTGTTCTCATCTCTGCATGGCTTGGATGTATGTTAAGACTTGCGATAATTAATATCATCAAAGAATTAAACTTGCCAGATACCAAGCTAACCCGCCATTTTGCTTTATTACATGCTCATACGTACATATTCTATACGAACTAGGCTCAGTTTATGTATCTAATAAAAACTAGTTCTGTAGAAATATACAGGCATAATATAAAATCATTTATCTTTTTCTCTAGAAGCACACTGACTCATAATGTGTTCCCTGGTGGCTCTTAGCCTCCTACTTGTATCTATGATTTGGCCTCTATTTGAGAGCATTTGAAACAAGTGTTTTTGCGTTTTTATAAGCCCCTTTTTATCATACGTACCTGATCTCTAACAGTTTTGCCTACACGATGAGGATTATTTTGCTAATTCAGAATTCATTCTTTTGACAATTGGTTGTCTTGAATTTTTTTCCCCTTTAGACGGGCACACATCTAATAAAGATGACTTCATAATTCTATCTTCTGCTAAATTCTATCTTTCGCTAAAGCATTGCAAGCTGACTCTAATCTCTTGAGACACGTACCTGTTGCAAGTTTCAACTATACCTCATCAAACTCTGGATCACGAATTCTGGATAAATACCAAGATGCAAGTACTGTATGTTAGTCGTTGTTTCAAGCAGGAAGGTAGGCGTTGTTTCGCTTGGGCCAAGGGAGGGTGTTTTCTGCTAAAAAAGGAAATATATGGTCAAATTTGTTGCCAGTCATACTATTAAATATGTGCCACGAGGGAAGACCAAGACCACAAGCCTCAAAAAATAACATGAGGTGAAGCAGTCATTACGGTTCCCTTCTCCCACTTGGATCAATTTTGAACAATAACGATAAGGAGCCTGTGTGGTGGTCTTGCAATAAGGTACGTAGTTATGTAAGTAATTTCATATTGAAGCAACCACCAGAGTTTCGATCCAACCAAATGGATTAGTCCCTCATAATGTGACAACATTTAATATCTGATAATGCTCCGAACAAAATTACCTCTGTATAAAAGGATAACTATGTTTAGTTATAATTTGAGGATAACTATGTTTAGTAAAATGAGAAAGAAAGAAGCACTCGCACCTAATTCATCATGCACCACCATTCCTTCTACATATAAATCCTTAATTAATTGTATTAATAATGTTTTCTCACCAGTTTATGATTCACACGTCTCTCCCTCTCTCATCCATTTCCCTCCCTCCCCCCACAACACACACTACGCTCAAATGCATATATATATATATATATATATATAACAAATGCAATATGGATAAAGGGTTCCATTGCCGTTTTCCTCTGTTTCAGTTTTCCCCATCGCTTAGGTAATTTTTTTTTTTTGGTTCATTTGCTTATGTTGCACTTTAAGTGCTTTCATATTTAATTTTAGCTTTGATCCTTAATATAAAAAACTAATTAGATGTTGAACTTAATCTTAAATATAGTATCATATATAATCCGCTCTCTCTCATTCTCTCAAATTTACAATGTTTTCATCAAAGTGTGCACATTGATTGTATGCATTAAGAGGTTTCCATGAAGGTAGTTAAAATAAAATAGAATATATTAAAAAATCAACTCATATTTGTTATAAATAACTCAACTAATTTTTTTAATCTAACTAAATTAGTTATAAAGCTGTTTATTAAGAATCGGAGGTACGTCAAGTTGAAAGATGATCAGTAAAGATCAGCCCCATCTCATCCTTCTGTGATTGCAAAGAAAAGAGAAGCAGCGCGCGAGAGGAAAGGATAAAAATAGTTACTTAGAAACCCTAGCCTCACGTCCAATACTGGGTAGCAAAATTTGACGAGAGCAATCCATTATTAGCACTTTTCGATCTCATTCAATTTAAATAAAACCTTCAATCTCTCTCTCACACACACAAAACTATTGGAAAATGTTCAAATTTGTGCATTGACTGGTTTGCTTGGGAATAAAAGTAAACACACATCCTTAGCTTGGCCACAGATGGCACATGCTTGTATTCATATACAATCACAGAGTATAATATATATGTCTGACATGAAACAATTAATATTAAAAATTATGAACACTAAAACGAAATAACCATCAAATTAATTAGTCAAAGCCAATAATAATGATATAATAATATCAATAATAAAGAACGTGTGTGACCACCACCTTATGAACGTACCCTATGTTTATTTTAATTCTAATTAAGCTAAAAACGAATATTAGAGAACAGCAATAATTAAGCTTCCGATATATATATACACACACACACACATGTACGAAATAAATAGATAGGCACACAGACGATACACTCCAACTTTCTTGAGGTAAAGAAATTAATCTTTTGAATACGAACAAATTTACCATAGCAAAGCACTTTTATTGAAATAAGAGCATAATAAGAAAATTAGAGTTAAATGGGAGCTAAGGCATGTTTAGAGCTTGTTTGGTTTCATTTCTCAAAATCTATATTTAGTTTCAAAAATTAGGTTTTACCCCAAGTACTCACATTTTTCGGAAAAGTTATTTTGGATACAAAACCTCGATTTAAAACCTAGTTTTTGAAAAAGTTATTTTCTTGTCATATCACACATTCTCTTTTAATAATTTTTTTCCTATTTTTTCTTTCTCTTTCATCTTTCCTACCTACTTTTTGCCCATGAATCCGTAAAAGTTAAAACTTCTTAAATACAATCACCTTTTAAAAACTTAGGTTGTATCTCGAAATCCGTAAAATCTATTCTCAAAAGGACTCCCAAACGAGCCCTTAACTGTTTGTAGGTAATAAGATAGCTAGGTGTATAAAAATAGGTAGCAAAAATTATGGGTGGATGGAGATAAGATACGATAAGGTAAGGATTATATCTCAGGAAAAATGGGAGAGGAATGAGTTTAATATGAGGTGGAAGAAGGGGAGAGAGAGAGAGGAGGGAGGAGGGTTGACTTTGACGGATGGTTAGTTATACAGACACTGAAAAATACTTGGACACCATAGTAAGTATAGATGCTACTCTCATGGGATCGGGTCAACCAGAATCGGGTCAACGCCTCTTACGTGTCCACTGTCCAGTTCTGTGGGCCCCACTCCCTTGGAAATCGTTGACCCGGGCGCACTCGCCTTCCCCTTCGCTTTAATTCATTCATTTATATTTTTTTGGACCTCGTCAATATCTCTTGCCGCCTCCATTCTCATTCGGCAACTTTATTCTATAAATAGCTCTTTTAATGTTTAACACTTCATAACGGATAACTCTAAACTTTCAATAATAAATTATATACCCTTTAAACTTTATTTTTGTGTATATAAAACCATAACCTTTACAGAATAATCCCCTTGAAAATATAAATTTTTGACCAATTATTAATTTAATCCCTCACTACAAAAAATTAACTAAAAAGAATTTTTAATCCCTAGACTTTGATTTAAGTAACTTAGTCACTATAATTTTTAACTTATAATAATAAGTTAGTTCTTATAGTTTTTCTGCTAGATACAATTCAATTCCTATAATTCCATAACTCAATGAATTAAAAATGTTGAATTGTGTTGAATTAAAAGTCAAGGACTAATTGATAATTGAGATAGAGTTAAACATCTAAATATTATATTTTCTTTAGTCATTTTCAAGTTTAAAATAAATAAAATTTAAATTATTTAATTTAAGACACGCATAATGAATATTAAGAACAGGGAGGTCTTTATATATATATATATCAACTAGAACAGAGAGATGTTCTTGCTTAAGATCTCACCATTTTTAAAATATTACTTTGACGTAACTTTCAATCCGAATAATAAAACAAGATTGATGTAAGAGTGATGAAGGGGATGGTTTGACAGTTCAACTCAAACAAGATTGATGATAACGATTGAGAAAACACTTGATCAGTCTTGCTCCTCCTCCATTTTTAATGCCGAGTCCATTGCATCACTTTTCAACACCTCACCTCTCTCTCTAGTCTACGCTCGATCTGTTTCCCCTCTCTCTCTCCCCCCCCCCCCCTTATAGAAACTTATGGCCAGAGCGGGTGGACTCTCCCTTGATTCAGATCCAGCTGCGAGCTCCTTCTTCCTTCTTCTCCAATCCCATTGTTCTTAACTCTTTCCCTCTTGAAGACGACCTTCAATCTCCCATGGGCTCTTCCTCTCCTTTCCCCGCAGAGATGGACTTCTTCTCTAACAACAACCTCAAGTCTTCCTCTTCCGACGATGGTTCCTCCACCCCTCCTCCTCCTTCTCATCCTCTTGAATTCAAAGTGAACGTGAGTTCTTCATTCTCACCCCATCGTCTTCGTACATGCATATATCTGTATATGTTTCATATTCACTCTGGTTTCGTTTCGTTTCTTGTTCTGTCATCTAGACTGGTCTCAATCTCTTGACTGTTAATAGCGACCAATCCGTGGACGATGCTCTTGCCATATATTCTAATTTTAGAGAGAAACGAGCCAAGTGTACTGAGGTGAGATTTCTAGATGTAACAGTGAACTGAAAGACTTTTTTTTTTTGTGTTGGGTGATTCTTGTTTTCCCCCTTTTCTTCCTGGGATTGAATCATTTACGTTGTCATGTCCGGGGCTGGCATCATTTACAGCTGCTTCCTGACATAGTTGTTCTTCAAGCGGAGTTAGATCAGATTGTGGGAGAGAATCGTAAGCTGAATGACACACTGAATAAGGTTAACAACGATTACAATGCCCTGAAGATACACATGGACTTTATCCTCTCTTGTAATAGGGGCAGTGAGGAGGACGCTGGTGAGAAACTTGATCAAAACCAAGTGCTTGGTGCAATTAGTCCAGAAGAAAAGAAACAGACTGATCAGAGTAACAGAGGACCGTTGGTGCCAAGGCAATTCTTAGATCTTGGATTAGCTTCTATCAACGATGGTGATGATCAGGTTAATAGTGACGAGCGTTCGCTTTGTTCGTCTGTAAGGAGAAGCAGTGACAGATCAAAATCACCCTTGGAGGTGGAATGTGGCGACAGAATTAGTTCTGATCATAAGGAATTCAACAAAAAAAACGAAATTGAACATGAAGCTGACAAGACTCAAAAGTATAGTCCTCCTCGAAACATTGATGATCAGGTAGAAGCCACCATGAGGAAGGCAAGAGTTTCAGTCAGAACTCGATCAGAAGCACCTATGGTTTGTCATATATAGAGCACTATGTCTAGATTGTTTTTACTATGAACGAACTTGCTAGTTTTTTCCTTTATGAATTTAATAAGCTGATTAAATAATGTGATAAAATCAGATTAGTGATGGATGTCAATGGAGAAAATACGGACAGAAGATGGCCAAAGGGAATCCATGCCCTCGAGCTTATTATCGCTGTACCATGGCTGCAGGTTGTCCCGTTAGGAAACAGGTATCTATCTATCTGACTCCACCTGCTGGAACGAAGTTTTTTTTTATTGTTCTTGTTGTATTGCAATGTTTTTTTTGGTGAGTTGTTGTATTGCAATGTTTAAATGTCTGGTGGACAAAATTACAGGTGCAAAGGTATGCAGAGGATAGAACAATCTTGGTAACAACATATGAAGGAAATCATAACCACGCATTGCCTCCGGCAGCAATGGCGATGGCACAGACAACGTCGGCAGCGGCGAAGACGATGCTTTCCGGATCAATGTCAAGCAATGATGGTCTAATGAATGGAAGCTTCTTGACGAGGACGGCATTGCTTCCTTGTTCTTCAACGAACATGGCAACTTTGTCGGCCTCGGCTCCATTTCCGACCGTTACGTTAGATTTAACCGTTCCTCCTCCAACAACAACACAACAACCTTTTACCCAATTTCAAATGCCTTTCTCGAATAATAATGGCCCTCATGGTTTCACTCAGATTTTGGCTCAGGCACTTTGTAGGAACAACCAATCAAGTTTTGTAGGGCTTCAAATGAATAATAACAAAGACCCTTTGCAATTGAGCACTGCTATAGTAGCTGACCCTAACTTCACTGCAGCTTTAACAGCGGCCATTACTTCTATTATGGGCTCTTCTCTGCCAAAGAATGTTAACTGCGATAATAATGGCAATGTTATTGTTACTGCAGGTGGCAACAACAATGACTCGAATTTTCCAAGGAATTAGATTGGTGATCATCACTTTGATTATGGATTTAGTTTGTTTCTCGAGTCAAGCTAAAAAATTTTAGCTCATTCTTTTCTATTATTTTTTGACACTATCAACCCAGCTAAGTTCACATTTTTTTGGGTTATTTGTGACTAAGACTAGCAAATCATTGTTTATTTTAATTCTGCAATGTTTTAATTTCTTTTTCTTGACTCAGGAACTTTGAGTTGATTATTTTCCATTATTATGATTTTTTTTTATTTTGATGTTATCAATGTAAATTTAATTTTTTAGTTATTTGTGGTATGATAAAAAGTGTTATTAAGATTTGAATGTAATCAAGACTAACGAATTATTGTTTCACGGTGCAAATTTTTTAATGAAGTTTATGAAAATTGGCTGAAGATTGTCCGCTTGCTGAGCAGGTGGTTGTATATGTCCTTTTAACATACAACTTTTCAATTTGAGAATTTGTTTCCTCAACACTAGAGAGAATAATACTATTAACGTGATAGAGCTCTTTTTTCTCTTGAAAATCATTTTAATTTAAATAAAATTTAGATATAAATTTAAATCTAAATATTGAAATACAGAGAAAAATTTCAATAATCATAATATATATAGGTGCATAAATGCCAACGCAACTCATTTTTGTTTGTGGCTTTGTTCGCTTATTGGCTTCGCTCTTTTAGCCATTATTTTAAACTAGAATACTTGCCTTTTCTTTCATTTTTCTATAACATTCCCCAAAAATGAAACCGAACAAGCAAGAACATATATCCTTTTGTTACTGAAATTAATTATGTTTAAAACGTTTTAGTTATTAGATGTGAGCACATTTCTTGAGATTAATTCTAACCTTGATTTACTGTATTGTGGAGGATTAATATTTTTCATTAAACTCAATTTTTTTTACTAAAGCATGTGTATCCTTTAATTATGATACTATCAAACACTAAGGGCTTGTTTGGAAGCTATTTTTAAAATAGCTTTTACAGATTCCGAGGTAAAACCTAGGTTTTAGAGAATATATTTTAGAAAATAGCTTTTACAGATTCTGAGGCAAAACCTAGATTTTGAAAAGTAATTTATGTTTGGGAAGTTATTAGCTTTTATGGATTCCGATGAAAAAAAGTTGGTAGGAAAAAGGAAAGAGAAAGAATGAAAAGTATGAAAGAGGAAAGAGAAGGAAGAAAAAGTAGGAGAGATGAAAGAGAAAGAAAGAAAAGGTAGGAAAGAGGAAAGAGAGAGAAGAAAAGAGAGGAAAAAGTAGGAAACAGAAAACCTAGGTTTCAAACCGAGTTTTTGTAACCAAAATAGCTTCTCTAAAAAAATTTTGTGCTTGGACAAAACCTAGGTTTTGGGGTAAAACCTAAATTTTGAAACCAAACCTAGGTTTCAGAAAGAGGAGGCAAACAAGCCCTAAATGTCACCGCTTCAGTGAGGATTCAAACACTAATTATGGGTCCGTTTGGATAAGCAGTAGGAGAAGTGACTTTTTATAGAAGTTATTTTGGTAAAGGAATTCTGGGTAAAGTTAAAATTGTAACATGATTTATATTTGGATTAGCTGTGGGAAAATGACTTTTTTGAAAAGGGAGAAAGCGTTTGTATAAATGTTAGAGAAGTGATTTTTCTGACAAATTACGTAAAATGACATTAATCTTATTAAATATCACACATTCATGTATATTTTAATTTAGTTATTTGTGATAATTTTAAAAATAAAGATAATAATAAAAAATAAAAAAATAAAAAAATAAAAATATATGTAAATTAAATATCATCTTATCTCTACAATTTAATCTCTAATAACACAAAATAAAATGGTATATAACAAACTGGTGGTCATGGTCTTCATCAAAGCAATAACTGGCCATCGTTTTCATCACAAAACAATAACATCATAGAATCCACATCACTTCAAAATCCAACAAGATATGCTAATGCGGCGAAAGGTATGGTGCGTGCACTAAACAAGATATGCTAATTTGATCTTTTGTTTGATGTAAGCTTTTGAAATGTTTGTGTAATGGAACATAGGGCTTTATTTTAAAAAAAAAAGATGATGAGGGCATTAAAGGTAGTTGAAAATGCTGCTTTCTTTATGAAAAAAAAAATGATGTCCCTTCCAGGTTCATCGAATCCTCCACTACTCCATTTTCTTCCTGCAAGCTCCTTCGTGATTCCAAAACCAAAACCTTTGACCCCAGTCATGTCTTCTCTTCTCCAGCTTCTGCTTCTTCTTCAGCTTCCCTTTCCAAAGCCAATCCGAAAGAAGAACAAGATTTGGACAAACACAAACTCTCGCAGGTTCTCAAGTACCACAACCAGACCAAGCACTCCTTCAACAAGTACTCCAGAGGCCCTCACGGCCTTGATTGGGCTAACCAACCTAACCCATTTCGCAGGTATGCGTCTTCTCCTCTCCTTCCTCTTTTACACTACCCATCTTTGCCGATTGAGCCTCCTCTGTATTCCTCTGTGTTCCTTTCTCTTCCTCCTGCCAAACCCCTTTCCAAATCCACCATAACAAGATCATAGAATTCACATCACTTCAAAATCCAAAACAATAACATGACTATGGCGGGTGCCCGTAATTAATTGGCTGCGTATTGTGGCGATGGAAGAGGATATGCTAATGCGGCTAAGGGTATGGAGCGGCATACGCAGGCGTAGAGCTGGATCCCACTGCTGGTGAAGGATACACCATCACTGGCTTACTCTTTGAAACTCTGAGATCGAACCTTCATTTTCTTTTCGTTCACTCAGGCAGTTCTCGACCGATGAGAGAAGGGAGAACCATGGATCTGGAGAGGAGAACGCCCAGGGAAAAAGATGAGATACGCGTGAGAGAGAGAAGAGAGGAGGGCAAATCAGGTAGTTGGAATTTGGAGAGTCATGGATTTGGAGAGGCGAATGGTAGATTGTCTCACCGTGATCCTCAACGTACCCTGAATTTGCTTCTCATCATAAGGAGCTTTTGGCTCAAAATTCCTTCTGGCGATAATGTTATCCAAACACCAGAAATTCTGGAAAGGAGCGTTTTCCCCTTTTCACCGTGCTTAACGCTTTACCAAACAGTCTCTGGGCCTGTTTGGATTAACGGTGAGAGAAGTGGCTTTTTTATAGAAGTGGCTTTTGAAAAGGACTTTTGAGAAGAAGTTAAAAAGGTAACGTGATTTATGTTTGGATTAGCGGTGAGAGAAGTGACTTTTTTGAAAAATGTGAAAGTGTTTGGATTAGCGGTGAAGAAGTGATTTTTGTTGCCAAATTACATAAAAGGACATGAATTTCATTAAATATCGCACATTTATAACAATTAATTTATTTTTATTTGTAAGAATTTTGAGGAAAAATAATAGAAAATAATTATAAGAACACAACAATAATTAGTGAAATTAAACATTTTCATGAAATTCATGAAAAACACTTCATCTCTGTTCGCTGCCAACGTAAGCTCTTTATCATCGTTTGCTGCCATAACACATAAATGTTTCATCACAGAGTAGTCTTCAGATTTCGAACCTGAACCAGATTTCAGAGCTTTGAATCACAGAGTAGTCTTCACAAACCACATAATTAGATCATACAATTG
>JANTPZ010096339.1:0-21673 GCA_025593235.1 Vachellia pachyceras | reverse complement strand
TGTGCTCGAGTGTTGGCTTCTGCTATCAGCTTACACTTGCAGTACTCCATGACAGCATTGTTTTGAAAAACATTTTTAGCCTAATGCTCGAGTACTAACTTCCAATACTCGAGCATTGGCAATACTCTATGCCAATGCTTGAAGTGTTCACTCAGAGTATTGATTAAAAACTCATTTCCAAAGAGCAGTACTCGAGTGCAACAACATAGTACTCGAGTATTAACAACACTTTATGTCAATACTTGAAGTGTTGCCTTAGAGTACTAAATTTTCTAAAGATCAAAAGGTGCAGTGCTCAAGTATTGAGCTCCAATGCTCGAGTACTGTCAATACTTTGATACAACACTCGAGTGACTCCATGAAGTATTGAATCAACTTGTTCAAACTTAGATTCTGAAATCATTTTTGCAATCTTTTATCATAATTTTGTTATCATCAAAACAAGGTTCCAACACCTTCCCTTCCTACCTACTAGAATAATCACCTGAAAAATGTTAATATAGCGGGTCTTAAGCTCACCGGTTTCTTAAGATACACCCGGCCAAAGGTGTAGAGCTCAAGTCTGGACTATGGCTCCCCTCCTTAAAAGAAAACCAAGGAGTCGTCACATGTTCCACAATTCCAATGCAATCATGTCCAAAGGAAGAACACGGGTAAAGAAGCCCTAACAAATGTCATCTACTGTGCATCGAGTGATGGCTTATCACGTGATAAAAATCTCATCACACATATTTCTCCTCCTTAATCCAACTCGATCACAATGCAACCGCCATGGCAGTTATAAAAATTTTTGTGCCAAATTATATTTTGAAAACTTCAAATATTTAATATATATATATATAATTCAATCAAAAAAAGTATAAAATATAGTTAAATCACAATTTAATTATACGTTGTTCACAAGTATATGAAAGGATATTCAAAGTTACCTGCTACTTAGTAAGCACACAAAAGTAACTCCAAAATTCTCAATGGGAGTCTACAAAAGTCATACACAATAATTTCTATCAATAGACTAATTAACCTATTCTAAAAGCTGCTTCAAAAGTAATTTAAATACCTAAGACTACCCTTTACACCCACATATTAGTCAAAGATATAAGTTACCTTATTTTTTTATGAGACAAAATATTTTTATATGGGACCATCCCTTGTATGATTTTTTTCGGGTTGTTTTCGAGGAATGAAATAATAATAACAATAAAGGTGGTAGTTGTAACAGTAATACTATTATTATTATTATTATAAATTTTCACTTCAAAAAATCCCAAGATAATATATTATTAATATTTATTATATATATATTTTAAAAATACAAACAAATCTCACATACCTCACTATTACATTAATATGCCTATCACTAGCATACTGTGGCTTTCTTTTTATTTCATTATTTTTTTCATTTTATCACTTATATTATAAATAATAAAAAATTGATAAAAAGAAACATACAAAACTACATTGACACACACCCCCTCTATACCTACACACATATATACATATACTTATGTGTGTGTGTATTATTTTTTTAATAAAACAAATGCATATATACATCTACATCCTCTCACCCATTCACACACACACGGTACTAGACATTAGGCTTTCTTTCCTCTCTTTTTTCTTTCAACAACAGTAAAAAGATTTATCAGGTGCACGGTTTAAAAAAATGTTGAAAGGCTTTTGAATATATACATACACTTCTCCCACGCACAAAAAGGAGAAACCATGACAAGACATAATTACTTTTCTTTTATAAAAATAAAAAAAGAAATAACAAAGAGTAAACACGCATAGTGAAAATGTGTTTGTGGCGTGGAATCTATATTTCTTTATACATTCACATATAGCCACTGAAACTATATATATAATTATATTTTTTTTCCTTTCAAACAATAAAATAAATAAATAAAAATAACTTAAAACACACACATATACTTACATATATATATATGTATCATTATATATATATTTATATACTAAAATAAATAAAAACAATAATGAAAAAGGCAACACAACCACCCATTGGCACATAAACACACACATATACTTACACCTACTCACACATTACTCATTAAAACGACTGGGCGTACATTGCTTCTGTGGATGAATATGTATTCAACCTTCCTTTTATATATATTTATTAAAGAGTGCAACTTACAAGATATGATAGGAAGAAAGAGTAGGGGAAAATGGATAAATATTCAAAGTTTCATATTTCTTTTAAATTTTAATTTATTTTATTCTCTTTAACTAAATAAAATCTAAACAAGAACTAAATATAAATAAAAAAAATGGATATTACAGTAACAACACTAGTCAAATACTGCAACTGTTGTTAAGGTTGCCAAATTGACTGAATCCATCAGTGGCCAAAGAAAGATGGATGTTTCTAGGATCCATCGCAAAATCTGAAAATTCAACATTGAATCCATCAATTTTTGGTGATTCAACCCCATTTAGTTGGCAATCTCCTTTGCTTTATATAAAGAAGTAGGGATCTTCACCTGAGGGAATGTGCCAACTAATGATTCTAAACCATCGACATGCCCTTACAAGTGGTACTACACAAGCACTTAATGTGGTACAATTCAATCAAAAATAACATTTTAGAGTAATTCACACACTGAGGATATAGTATTGGCTCTAGCTATAAGGTTAAATACTTCTTTTTTTTTCCTTATATATTAAAGTTCCAAGCCTTGCACTTCACACACATAGAATATGGAGCCTTGTTAGCTTACGTCATTGATGAGATCAATAATGTATTCTTTCTCAGAATTATGAAATTGCAAGACTATATATTCTAATTATATTATCAGTTTCTCCATGATATACTAGTATATATAACTTTGAGGGAAGGTTTAACTATTAAGTGTTTCTTAAAAACATATTTTCGATGCCAATTTTTGAAATTACATTTAGGGCATGAAAAAAGAAATCTTAAAGTTAATGTTGATGTGTCTGACTACAAAATCTAATAAATTGTTCACTCTAGCAAAATATCATGAAGACATGTGAGGCAACTTCATCCATGACTTATCCATTAGTATATTATAGAATATGAGATAAATGTGGAAAATGAAATTTGGAACATTTGTAGGTGAGAAAACACTTAAGTTCAAATTTTCTAACATTCAAAATTAGTAGCAGTTCCAAAACCATTACTTGAATTGTAGCTGATTTTTTTACCGTTATAGTTAGTTGCAATTTATAACCGCTACAAATGAAATCAGTTGCTTGTGGATATGAAACTTTGAATTTTAAATTTGTAGAAGTTCTAGAATGGCTACAATGTCAATACATTTAATATTTTTACCTTACACTTTTTAATGGTATTGCAAATGAATTAATTGAATTATTAAATTTGTGAAATCACAATTTTTAGCTGTTCACATACAAAACAAATGTAATTTATTGAACTTTTTAATTTCTAGAATGACAATTTGTAGCAATGGCCTCATATTAGTTGGGTTCAATGTTTGCACATTTCTTTTTATATATTTTCTCTCTCATCTGTGAGAGTATTCTCTCCCCTCTATGAGAGTTTGTTACGACGGTTACAGAAGTAGTTGTAACCACGTGAACCAAACGATGGAGAGAGAGGAAGGTGAGTGACCTTTGACGCCTACTGCGACGAAGAAAAAGAGTGAGCTACAAGATTGAACAATATATCTACGTAGCTGAGTGAGGATCATCAACTTTTTAGAAGGAAAGAAATAAGGCAAAGGATCAATCATCTGCAACAAAGGAGTGATAGATCATGGAGAAAGGAGGTGAAGAGGTGATGCGAAATGCAGGAGGAGAGTCTTAGGTGAAGCAAAGAATAAAGCAGAAACCACAGGAGGAACTAACTGCGAATCTCATATGGAAAACGAACCTGAAGAACAAGGTTGTAGGAGGTGTGCTGATAGGGAAACTAATCACGGATAGATATTTGAATCGCATCGCTAACTACCAAATGATAAGAACGGGATCGAACATAGAGAAGAACGAAGACATGGAGATTATAGAGGTTAAGCAAAATGTGTATAGTTTTGAATTTCAGAGAAAGGAGGACTATCAGAGGATACTAAAAGAAAGACCATGGTCAATTCAAGGAATCCTGCTAAGTTTACAGCAATGGCAGGAATATGTGACATATAAGGAAATAGAATTTAATCTATGCCCATTCTGGATACAGTTTCATGATCTACCAGTAGGAGCAATGTATGAGGAGAATATAATTACACTGGGATCAATGGTTGGACAGGTTGTTATGGCTGAAGATATGAGAAGAAATAATTGTTAATAAGAAGCTTTCTAAGAGCAAGAGTGATTGTTGATATTAGAAAGCCACTGGTAACTGGAATGTGGTGTCATAGGCCAGGGAGAAATCCAATCTAGATTAAAGCAAAATATGAGAGGCTGCAGAACTTCTGCTACAGATGTGGAAGTCTAGGTCATGACCAGAAAAGCTGACTAGAAGATGAAAATGAGGATGAGGAAACTAAAAAGAGGTATGGAGGGTGGCTGAGTACGCAACTGGCCCAGCCAACGGAAGAACTCATAAGCTACTATAAAGAAGGATGGGAGGAAATGATGGAGGATAGAATGAGTGGAGGAAAAACAGACAAAGGAAGGAAGAAGCAACATGAAGGTGAACAAGAGAATGCTCTTCAGGAAGGAAAAACTAATAGTAAAATGGAAGATATTAGCAAAAGGGAGGCAATTGCTGTAGGTAACGATACGAGCAAAGAAACAGTAATAACAAGAAGAAACAGAAGGGAGGAGGAAAGGGAGGCAGATGCAAAGAAAGGGGAACAGAAGGAGACTAAAAAAGGAGAGGGGAACAACAAAGATTTTCCTACTGTCAAAGAGGATCTGTTAAAAGCACTAGTAGTGTATGGGAACCAATCACCAATGATAGAAGTGCTCAAAGGCATTAAAAGAATTCAGCTGAAAAGGGGCAGAGAGGAAGAGGAGCAAAGGGAGATATGGAAGAGAAGGAGACTAGACTTCAACAAGGTGGAAGAAAGGCTAGAGTTGATGAATAGCAAACCTTTGAGAAGAATGAAAAGGAAGTATATAATGGGGAATAGGACAACTGGTTGCAACGAGGACTGAAAAAAAAAGGAATGGCAAGGTCTACAACTGACAGGAATGCAGGAAACATGATGTACCAGGCCAATAATGAAGTAGAAACAAGGGTGCAGGGGGTGAAGTATCTGAAGGCAGTAGTGGCTAGCCAGTAACAGCCACAAAGGACCAATGATTGTGATATCTTGGAACTACCAAGTCTTGGGAAGGGCATTAATAGTCAAGAAATTAAGGGAAGAGTTCTTGAAAAATAAACCCTCAATAGCCTTCCTAATGGAAACAAGAATGGAAATAGAAAAAATACAAAGAAAGAGGACATTGCTACAATTTGATGAAGAGTTTTATGTGCGGCTAGTAGGAAAAAGTGGAGGGCAAGTACTGTGTTGGAAAAAGGATGTAACAATTAATGTGTGGCACTACTCAAATAACTTGACACTTGTAACTGCCAATTCCCAAATTGATAACAACCCTAACTATATAACCTTTGTATATGGATCACCTGTGGAAAATGGAAAAATAGAAGTGTGGAACAAAATGAGAGATATTGCAAGAAGGATACAAGGGAACTAGCTTTGTGTAATATCCGTAATTTTCATGCTAAATGAAATAAAGGCTAATATGAGGATTAAGATGATGAACTAAAGACGAGAAGTTGATGTTGTTAGGCCGAAAGTTCAGGCACGGAGTTCCGTGTGAATTCCAAAATTAAGTATATTTGCCCTAGAAGCAAAATGAGGATGGGAAACCTTATAGGAAGGGACCCATATGTCGTTTAATAAATGACCAAGGACATAAAGGTCTTTCAGTATCAAAAGAAAAGGCAAAATGGTAATTTTGGAAAAAGTAGAGAAAGTTGAAGGGCATTTTGGTCATTTGACAAAGTCAAAGTCAAAGTCAACCAGTTGACCAACATATTATAAAATTTACAGATGCCCAATAGATAGATCTCTACTTATGGATCGCAATGACGAAACACGGATTTTCCAAATTCAAATTAGATTTTTATTTATATAATTTTGAAGGCGAAAAGGGGAAAAATAATTATTTAAGGTACAAGAAGCCCTCCAAAAATTTAGAGAAAAATATGGAAAATCCAGTGAATTATATAGCATTTAATAAAATTATTATCCAGTGTACAATTAAGGTAATTTTCCCGAAAATTGGAAAAAATACCCGAAATCCCCGAAATATAATTATTTCAAAAATTTATTATGAAATATCTAGAGGGCATTTTGGAAAAAGGAAAAGGGCTCTAGAATCAGTGAAAAATATAGTATTTTTGAGGTATATTGGGCAGAACATGAGGAGTTTCCTGAAGTTGTGAGAAAAGGTTGGAAAGGTGATGATGAGAGGGATGAGAACTCAATTATGGAACTCAAGAAAAGGCTCAATAAATGCAAAAGAACCCTTATCTCAAGAAAAGTCTCAATAAATGCAAAAAATGATAGAGCAGCTGTCAAAGGAGTTGGAAGAATGTAAAAGAGGAATTTTAAACGAAGAGAAAAGGAGGGAGGCAGAAGAGATCATAAAGAAGATTGAAGAGGCATGGGACAGGAAGGAGAAATATTAGTGGCAGAGATCAAGGGTGCAATGGCTGTCTGAAGGTGATAGAAATACAAAATTCTTTCACTCAAGCATAGTGCAAAGAAGGGTGAGGAATAAAGTCATAAGGCTGAAACATAAACATGGCAGATGGACGGAGCAGGAAAAGGAGATTAATCTGCAATTTGAAAATTTTTACAATGACCTGTTTATATTATGAGGCAATAAAGAAACGGATGAAGCCTTAAAATACATAGATAAATGTGTGATAGAAGAAGAGGCAAGCACTCTAGAAAGGGAGGTGACTGAGGGAGAGATAAAGGAGGCTGCATTTTAATTAAATGGGGCAAAGGCACCAGGGTCGGATGGCTTCTCTGGGATGTTTTATTACTCAGCTTGGGAAGAAGTTAAAGATGAAGTGGTCAAAATGATCTCTGATTTTTCAGGAATAAGGTCAGCTTAAAGGAAATAAACAGCACAAATGTGGTGTTAATTCCTAAAACTGACAGGGTAGAAGAAGTGAGGCAGTACAGACCAATAGGTTTGTGCAATTTTGTTTACAAAATAGTATCCAAAATACTAGCAAATAGACTAAAGCCCATTATGATGAAGATAATATCAGAGAACCAAAGAACCTTTGTTGCTGGCAGGCTAATTCAGGATAATATACTAGTAGTGCAAGAAGCCTTCCATTACCTGAAGAATAAGAAAAAAGGAGGAAAGGTAGAAATGGCTGTTAAGATAGATATGAGCAAAGTGTATGATAGGCTGGAGCGGAGTATCATCAGAGAAGAAGAATATGGGCTTTGGTATTAAAATAGTGGCATGGATAATGGACTGTGTGACCTCAGCAAACTTGAGTCCGATGGTGCTGGGGGGAATAGCTGATTTGAGAATGTCAAGAGGAATTAGACAAGGGGACCCAATTTCCCCTTATATATTCATAATAGCAGCAGATGTACTCTCCAGGATGATACAGAGACGTGGATCAAAGGAAGCTAAAGGGAATCAAATTAGCAAGAAGGTGCCCAATGCTCACACATAGTTTCTTTATAGATGATGCCCTATTTTTATCAATGTGAAAAGGAGAAATTGTAGGAAGCTGAAGAAAATAATTGATTGCTACTGCAAAGCCTCTGGTCAAGCAATAAATTTTGAGAAATCAAGCATCTTTTTCTCAAAAAATGTAAGTAATGAGATTAAAGTAGCAGTGCATGAAATACTAGGCATAAAAGCTGATGAGAACCTAGGCAAATACTTGGGACTGACAATGGTATGGGGAAGATTAAAAACGGATGTACTAGCCTTTGTGAAATCCAGAATGGGCCTGATGTTACAAGGATGGAAGGAAAAGTTTCTAAGTTTTGCTGGCATGGAAATAATGATCAAATCAGTGGCTAATGTAATTCCTATATTCCCAATGTCCTCTTTCAGGTTTCCAAAGAAGACTTGTGCATAATTGGACAACATGATTTCAAAATTCTGGTGGGGCCAGAATAGTGATGAGGGGAGAATACATTGGAAGGCATGGAGCACATTAAGCTCTTCTAAAGGAGAAGGGGGAATGGGGTTCAGGGATTTGGAATTGTTTAACAAGGATCTATTAGCAAAAATTGCCTGGAGAATGCTGCATGATCCTAATGCCATGTTGGTAGAATTATGAAGGGAATTTACTTTCTAAATGAAGGCTCTCTATCAATAAAAAGAGGAAGCAAGCATCCTAGGGTTGGTCTAGTATCCTGGAGGAAAGGGACTTATTAAAAGAAGATTTATTTTGGAAACTTGGAGATGGGGAAAGCATCAAAATATTCAAGGATAAGTGGATCCTTACTGGTGAGGGATTTAAACTAAAGGATAGACAGCTCAATATGGAGGTGGAGAGAATGATGGTGAAGGAGCTAATAACTGAAGGGGTATGGGATTTTCAAAAAATGGGAGAACAACTTAACAAAGAAGACAAGGAGCAAATAAGGATGATCAGGCTCCCTGTACATCAAACAGCAGACAAGCCTATCTGGAGAAAACCAGAGATGGAGTTTATGCTGTCAAATTGGGATATAAGGCTGCATGGGAAAAAGAAAGAGAGAAGAAGGAAAGTGGGGAAAGTGGATCATATATGGCATCAAAAAAGCTTTGGCAAGTGATGTGGAACATTATAATATGTCTAAAGGTCAACAATTTTTTGTGGAGGGCAGTAAATGGAGCCTTGGCAACAAATTAGGCTTATATAAAAGGTGTACAAAGAGTCCAGCATGCATAATTTGCAAATCCCAAATTGAGTCAGTTGAGCACTTGTTATTTCTTTGCCCATGGGATGCCCAATGCTGGTATAGCTCACCCCTTGCACTAAAATTTGATAAGCAGAATATTGTCAGGTTAGATAGGTGGTTGGAGGAATGGATGGAAGCAAAAAAAAGGTTCGGGCTTGCATTATTTGCAACTATGTGCTGGGGAATCTGGAGGGCAAGTTGCAAAGTTACCTTTAACACACAAAGTTAGACACAGTTTAATGTGTAAGTGGGGCAATAAGATTGGTAAGGGAGTACTAGTCAACAGAAGAGAAGAGAAAGAGGAAGATAAGAGGTAGGGAGCAACCTAAGAGGAAAACGAAATGGGAGAAGCCAGGATGGGGGAAGTGCAAAGTCAATGTGGATGCAGCTTTTAACCAGAGAACAAATGAAGCATCTATATGAGTGATTGGAAGGGATTGGGAAGGTAGGTACATGGGAGGAATAAGCAAGAAAAGAATAGCAGATTTAGCATTCCAAGTTGAATGATATGCAATATGGGAGGCACTGGAAGGAGTGGACTTATGGGGAGAAGAGGATGTGGTTGTGGAAATGGATTCTGAAGAGCTCTTTCGTAGGCTAAAGAATAAAAGAATGGAAGGGTGTGAATGGGGAAACACAGAGCTACTGCAGGAATGCTTGGAGGTACTGGGAACATGAAGGTGCAGAAATTGGGAACTGTCATTGGTAGCTCGAACAGGGAATAAAGCTACAGATTTCTTGGCAATTGAGGCAAGGAGGGGAATGGTACCGCAAGGATGGTTGAGTCAACCACCACCCCCTCTGGTTCAGATCATGGAGAGGGACCTATATCAGGTGCAAGGGTTAACACAAAGCAGAGAAGGTATTGGCTAAGGTAATGTTGATTTTCCAGCTTTCTTTAGGAATAGGAATACTATAATGTTAGCATAGTGTATTTTTTTTGCTGTTTAGTTTTTGTCTGTTAGTTTGTAACCATAGGCTTTGTTGAGTGTTTTTTCTTTCTTTGGCTTTGGCTATGGCTATTAGTGATTATAAACTTGATTTTGTTGGTACTAATAAAATGGACTGTTTTTTATCCAAAAAAATGACAATTTGTAGCAGTTGGAACATGAACCACTACCAACATCTTACTCCTTATTTTTCAATTAACCAAAAATTTAATTTACCTTTATAACATAAATTTAATATTGAATGAAGACTTAAACTTCAAAATTTTAAATAAAAACAACTCAAAGCATACATTGTTTAAATTAATATGTAATTGTTTTAAATAAAAATTCATACAAGTTTAAAAGAAGACTCAAGGATCATCCCCTTAATTCTCCTGATTCTTGGGATGTTGCTCCTAATGTAGGGGAGGCAATGAGGGTCGAGGTCATCTAGAGCTGGGGGATTCACAAAGAACCTAGGCACAAGAGTGAGCTAAGGTGGAGTAGTTCCCTATCGGGCCATTTGAAATGCCATTTGCAACATGACATTTGTGGACTCTCTCCATACACTACAAAAAAATGTTTTATTCATGCAAATTTTCTTGCGAATTTTGGTTAAAAATCCGCAGGAAAAAATTTTCCTGCAGATTTCAATCTGCAGGTATAAGGTTCGTAGAAATTGATTTTCCTGTGTATTTGAAATCTATAGGTAAATCTGCAACTAATTTTCATGGGAAAATCTGCAGGTAAAATTCGCAAAAAAATCTGCAGAAAATTTGAAATTTTTTTAAAATATATTTGAATTGAGTAACATTTTCCAAGTAAATTCCCTATAGATTCTTATAGTAGAAGACAATGAGTTTACTTTTGTAAATATATCAATATTTGATCATTTACAATAATCGAATCAGTATAATGCCATCATAAATATATGATAGTTTACAATAATCCAATTAGTTTACAATATTTACCATGCCCCAAGCCCAAAATTTGCTAGCACCAGAGCCCCAAAAAGTATCCTCAATCCTAACTTAAATAACAATGCCATTTTTTTGAGATGACAAGACCTAGAGCAAATATCATTGATCTCTCTACAGAAACTAGATCAGTAGCTTAGGGCCTTTAACACTGATGAAGTTTACTTGACATTCATTAGCAATAGCTTTGGCCAGAAGAGTTTTACCACATCCAGGGGGACCAAAGAAAAGAACCCCCTTTGATGGGGACATTCCAAACTTCTCAAAGTTTTCAGGATGTTCCACGAGATATTGGTTTTTCGGAAGGCGCCGAGCAAAGGAGTCAAGCTTGCAGTTCCATTGAAGTTGGTGATGGGGTTAGCTGCTTTGGTCCATGGAAGGTGAAGTTGTGTAGTCAAGTAGCTAATCATATGTGTACTAAAACCCACCACTACTAGCTTCTCACACGAATCATTTACTTCACCCCCAAAAAACAAAACAAAACAAATTCATCAAAACCCATTAACTATAAGCTTAGAAAGCAACTTTATGAGGAGAAAACTCAAACTTCTAAGGATAAGAGAACTTCAACACACAAAAAAAACCAAGAAGTTTAGAAGGCCACCCTTTTTCCTTCTTGGAACATGGTAGTGATCTTTATTCTGCTGCATCTTGCACATAAAGATTATATAAAGCTAAGTTTTAATTTGTTAGCTTAAGCATAAAAGTTGAACAAGCTTGCAAGTATTTATAGGCTAAGTTTGAAGTAGTAGATACGGAGTCCCTTTTTTTGTCTTTATATATATATAAATATGCACATGGTATGGATTCGATGAAATCGAATATGATTGGCCAATAAAAGCGCTCGCTTTCCAGAGAACGAATTGTCTGGTGGGACCTATTCTCTGTTAAGAGATAATATGTGAATTGTTTCATGATGTTGGATTATTGTATTGAGAAGTTATCAAATTATTACTAGTAAATGATAAATTTTAATATCCTTTATGGATATTAGATGGGGTGGTGGATGTTGATTTGACGGGAGATTATTTTAGAGGAAATAAGGGGGTGATTTTTCTTGTACAAAAAGAGGAAATAAGGTGATGGACTACCAGGTGTACACTGGTTAGTTCGTTGGCCCATTGTATTTGAAAGGACAATGACACCTCACTAATATAGTAGAGGGGGAACCCATAGTCTGGTCTTGTGCGCTGTGGATCTGGCCAATCCATACCACTTGATCGGATAGCTCGATATTTGTACTACCAGTTGCACGGGATAGTACTAGCCCATGGGTTCAGTCAGAGGAAATAAGGCTGGGGAGGAATAAGGGAGACCAGAGAAATAAATCTTGTGTGTTAATTTTTGTGCAACTTTGTGATGATATAAGCATGAGATTATGATGTCATGAGTTGATAAATGAGTATGATTATTCATATATGTTGACTACTTGACATTTTTTAGAAATAATGTTATATTTAATGTGACTATCTCACTTGACACCTAATGGGCACTTACTCGTATGCCCAATGAGATGGAATTGCTGGTTACTGAGATGTTTGTCTCACCCTGTTGTTTTAACATTTTTCCAGGTGGTAGTTCCCGTGTTGGTCAGTCAGGGAAGATTCCGGAAGCTTGAGCTACTTTCTCTAAAAGTAGAGCTTCCATCTTTTGACTATGTTGAATTTTTATATATTGCCACATTATGGCTCATCATGTATACTCTGAGTTATTTTGATCGATTGATGCATCAATTGTTTATGTTTGATTTGAAATTCTGTTGGACTAACTCTCAATGATGGTTTCGATATTGGTTAGTCAAAGAATTTCCAATTGAACATTTTGTTAATTGACGTTATTAAGAAAAGGATTTTACACTAAGCAACCCAGCAAGGTGCAACATTAATTCAACCGATCCCCCTTTGTTCTCCCTCTGGAGTCTATAATCAAAGGATGTCTAGCCTCCCACCTGAGTTTAGGCTGGCCTCCCACCAGGGTCTAGGCTGAGTCCTCACCTGGGTCTGATTCACATTAAAGCCAACCACTATGATCAGTAGTGGAGGCAACTGTAGATACAACATAAGCCCCATCATCACAAGATCACTTAACTACTTCAATTCAACTTAATATTCCAATCCCTCACAAATACATTAATTCGCAATTTATTCTAGATACGAATGAGTGATAAACAGTTCATCATATATATATATATTGTTAAGTAAGATGTATTCTTTTCAAAAATACTTCCCACTACACTAAAATTAAATACATAAATATAAAGAAAATATTCATAATATATTACTAAGGAATCGAAAAAAATGTTACAATTCATGCAAGCATATAAAATGAATTAACTATGGTACCTCAACTCCAAAATATTGGCAAGCTCAAGCCAAAAAGCACCAACTACACTCAAATCAATCTACACAATGATATAGATGCAAATTTAATAATACAAATTAAATAATTAAATTGTTTATAACCATTTAAATTCTTCAAATAATTATTGTATTTCTTACTCCTGAATAGGCTTTCAATAATTTAATTTAACCTAAATTTAATTATTCCTCTCCACTCAACAATTCAATTAAAACAATTTAACTTCACATGCACACAAACTCCAATTTAAAATTTAATATTTCAAACATAGAATTGCTAAATTATAGATCCTTAATTCATTCAACATTCTAAACTTATTAAAACTTCAAGAATATCTTTAATACTACTAATAAATTATTCAACTCAAACCTAATAAGTGAAAACAATCTATATAAAATACATTATAACATACTTAAATCAAATATTTATTTTAAATTATCAAGAAAGTCAAATCACAAATCCAAATCAGGAATAATTAACAGTTAATCCCCATTTACCTTTCATTAGATAGCTACTGTAAAAATTCATTCTTTATCTCAAATTATAATCCCAAAATTTCATCTAATCAGTAATATATTACTACCATTAAAAAGAGAAAATTATTTAAAAAAACTTGTTTGAAGGCATTTAATTGAAAGAGTAATTTTAATTACCCAATTGATCCCAAAATGAAGTCATACACCTAAGAGGAGCAGCCGATGCTGCGAGAGAGGAAGAGGAGAGACTGAAATGAAACCTAGCCATTGAGGATGACGTGAGGGGTATTCAAACAGTACCCCTCACGTGATGCATTTAACAGGTTGCTCCCTCTATTTTTCCCTTTTTTTGTTTATTTAAATATATATATATATATATGTGATGTACTAACGCGTTGTTGTTGTTGTTATTATATTACTAAGGGGGCCGCGTACCCCTTTATATTATATATATTCTTTTTCCTTTATAAAAAAATTTATTATCATTTATGATTTCTTTGATTCATATATATCATATTTGGATAAATTCTTTTTTATTTAATTGATTACCTAACAACCTATACTGAACATAAGTATTATTTCTAAATAACTAATAAATCCTTTAAATAAATTATTACTTCTCAAAGATAATTAAATCCTTGAAATAAATAAAAATAGGATGTTACATATAATACTTTTTTCTTCTTTTAGTCATCATCTTCTCCATCTCTCTTCTTCTTCCTTTTCATCTCCCTCTTATTGATTCTTTTTCCTGATGAACTTCCTTCTCCTGGTTTTTGCATTTTTTTGCCCCTAAGAGATATGAATTCGGTAATCTACCCAACTCAATGAGTTAGCCGAGTTACCACCGAGTTTTTTCGGTTCAAAATGATTCAGTCCTGGTTATTTTTCCTTACTTAAGGCCTTGACCCGAATCAAATAAGTGGTCAATTCATTAGTTTTCAGTTGACCAGTCCAATTTGAGTTTTTAAACCTTGCTTTATTCTAAAACCTCTGAAAGCAACCACTACAACTTTGGTATTTCTAGCATTTCAGTTTGACCAACTGCTACAAAGAACCACTACAACTCTCATCCAAAGGTCCATAAGTCAATGAGTTGCAGATTTGTAGCAGTTTACCCAATAAGCACCATAAAATGATTTTTTTGTAACAGTTTTTCTAACCGATGCAAATTCTTGATTTTTTTGCCGTGATGAAAGATCTTTGATTATGAAAGCATGTTAACCATGATAGAAAAGAATGAAACTTATTTTCAAATCACCTATCATTGCTAAAAGAAATCAACTTATCTTTCACAACTTATCCATGGTAGAAAAAAAATGAAAACTAACAAACTTGAAACCTTTCATGGATAATAAAAGCTTACTAATAATGTACACGACATGAACTTTGAACAAACCAAAGCCATAAAAAGTTGTCCTTGGCCACTCAAGCTTGAATTGGCACATTCACTCATAGGCCCATAATACCGCATTTTCTATAAAATGTTCAACCATATCATAATAGTTTAAGTTTTAAAAAAAATCATTGTGAATCTACAATTTAAAGTCAGAATCATTAATTAGGGGATTCTGTCCTTCTAATTGCACTCAAATATAGTAATAAATTAATCAAATTGTAAATCATCAGAGTATACAAAAATGAGCTCTACATGTCAATATACAATTATTCATCATATAACCTATAACCAAAGGAGGAGGCTATACAACTCTGCCAGCACTGCTCAAGCCTGAGACTTCCCTAAGGGTCCCACACAAGAGCTATTACCCGAAGCTGTTAAAATCAACAAAGTGAGACAAAGGCCTAATTAACCAACAAACAACCTCTTTATACATACCAATATATGCTCATGACGTGTCAAGTGGGACAGTTAACAAGATAAATTAACAAGTACCATCTGCATTTCCCAGTGTGTTAATGCCATGCAATTCTATAATCCACATCACTCTAGGAGATCATTAATAACTAAGAAGGCTTATCCCTTACTCTGGAGTATGCTTAAAAGCCATGAACGCCTATTCCTCACTAGGGGAACAATAGAGAGCTACCAAGGCCAATATCTCACTATAGAAGATGATATAGAGCCAACCATCATGCATTAATGGGGACATCACCACATGATAGAGATAGCACAAACTCACTTATCAATTCCTAACCATGTCCAACTTACCCAATGATTTACAAGATAAAGAATTCCAATCAAAATCATATAGTTTCATTGACTTCCAATTCATTCTAAACATTGGAGTTCAAAAATCATAAATCCCAAAAGACTCATTTAACTCAATAATATATCAACACAATTCCAATGTATCCAATGGCATTTCATAAGTTTGATAAACCAAAAATACTCAGAACTAATCATACTAAAATGTATAATAAGTGGAAAGTAGTTACCTCTCGTCAAATAAATTGTTACCACAATAATCCGAAGCCCCATGATCAAACACAAGTCACATCAGCCTACGATAATCAATTTTTACTACACATTAGTGTTCAAACTAATTGAGCGGCCAACAAAGAAATTAGAGGTCCTACACCCTCTAATTATTTCAAACCTTATGATTAGCATAATTCAACCATTCCAACATTAACTTCAATGCGCAATAGCTCAACTAACTCATCTAAGCATTTATCAACTTCCAATTATTCAAATGAATCAAAATCACCAATTTCACACTTCGGATTTTAACTTCAAAATCGCCAATGAAACTTCAAATCTAACTCATATTGGTATAACCAAATCACCAAACTCCATTTTAAGCCATCACAATATCAAATATAATCAAAACCTAACTCAAAGACTCAAACCCTAACTCAAATCTTCATAAAAATTGAAATCTAACAAAACTAAACCAATTAAAGACTTAATCTAGTGATATAACTCATTTAAACACAACAGATTCAATGAAATCATCACCTATTTCAAAATCCTTAACAAACGAAACTTTTCAAGTTCCCAAAATATGAAAAACTAAGGAGAAATGAGAGAAATCAAGATAAAATTACTTACTTCTTTTATCTCTTTTTCATTCGCTGGACCCTTTACTCATCTATAATCGTTGTTTAGCCCATATTTCTGGTTACTAAAAATGTGGGTGTTATACCATCCATTTAAAATAATATTCCCTCCCTCATTTCTTCATTTCAATCAGCAACTGGAAATTACAGTAAGAGGGAGAGAAAAACGGAGAGAGAGCGAGGGAGAAGAAGGAAAAAGAAGAGGAAGAAGATCAAGTAGCTAGGAGGCTTCATGCAGTCTCATACTTAGGCAAAGGAATATGCCTAAATCACTATCCTTCTCTTGATTTCTCTATCAGCTGATTATTTTGGAAGTTGATGGCTCTTGAAGGTTAGAGCTTAGTGAGAGAAAATTCAAGACCAGGAGAGATAAGAATGCTTAAGCATAAATAGGCACAAATGAAAGCTTGTGTTATTGATTTAGTGCCATGAATGCTGTTTATTGGTTTTGCATGATTGGATTCGACATTTTAAGGTTTGAAACTGAAAGTATTGGCTGCCCTAAGATGTAATAATGAGGTGGTATCATCCTAAATTGAAAAATCATATATACAAAGTACCTAGAGACCCCTAAGAGCTGAGATAATGGAATGAATTAAGTTGAAATTCCATCATATTTTGTTATGTTTAAGCCTTCCAATGAGTTCAGAAAAAAATAATTGTGTGTGGTTATGCCCTTGAAATAAAATTGGAAGCATTGGAAAAGAAAATAATGTTGATAGCGCATATATGTATGTTTCCGCCTTGGGGGAATTAGGGAAGGAGTTGGATTTGATGCTTTTGAGCTCAAAAATTAATTCCTCATGTGAAATCATACATGGGGGGCATGAGGAGTGATTTTTAATTAAGAAGAGAATAATTTCTAAGAATTGAAGTATTTGGTTATGTTAAAATGGCCAAGTTTCTATAGGTTATGCTTCAATAGTGAACTTAGATTCATTTGAGTGCTTGTTATTTATGCTTGTATGATTGCTTTGCTTGATTATAAGAAGCATAAATGAATGTTTGAAACTCTATTTTTAATTTCTTCTATGAATCTCACCCTTTTTCTTCCATGTACCAATCTATAAGCAGGCTTGGGAAAGTACAGACAAAGCGAAAACTTATGGAAGTCAATCAAGTCATAGAACATAATTAAAAAATAGGCATACAACTGCCTTCAATTTTTGTTCTTAATAACAAATGGGCATTATAATCTTTTAACAACATTAAAAAAAAATCCTTACAAAGGCATAAACACCTTATTATGGATTAAATAAAAGTATAGGCTTAAATTAGGATTTGTACATTTTAACTGAATTTAAAAAGTATTTTCCAAATAAAAAATATGAGCTCATTGATATTTTATGAGTTTAATCATGTTTTACATGTTTATCGCAGTAATTAAGATCTTAACTAATCACATCTCAAAAGAAATTCTATGCCAAAAAAGGAAAGAAATTCTGATGAATTTTTGGCAATTGCGTGACCCAAGTAATTGACAATAAGACCATAAACTATTCATTGGTGGGCCCAAAACATTCAGCACCCATCTTCAAAAGCCCAAAATCTAATGTACAATAAGTAACATAACGCTACCAAAGTCATCCTGGTTCAGTGGCGATTGGGGTTGAGCTTAGTAGGGCGAACAGAGTTCGATCCCCCGCAGGACCTTTGGGAGGGGGCTGGAGCCTAAATAACCCAGAACTGTCCCCCGCCCCCGAATTAGTCGGCCCAAAGGGTCGGATACCGGGTTGGTTGGGTCTCCCATTTCACCAAAAAAAATAAGTAACATAACGCTTTTTTTTTCTGGTGAAACATAACCCTATTTTTTTATCCAAAGTAACATAAACCTATTGAGATAAATGACCCAAATTAATACCGAAAATGAAAATATTCAAATCATAGTGGAGCCAGCAAGTGCAATCAAAGGTCAACTCAAAACAAGATGTGCCTTTGTATAAAAAAAAACAAGATGTGCCTATTATAGCATTAGGTTGAGTTCGATCCCCCTTACTCCTCAAGTGCTATGATTAACGTCCAAATTAAAAAAGAAAAACATATTACCATTATTCATATCTCCATATTTGGATTAGCAATGGAAACTACTTTTCCAACATGATTTACGGTCTACGAGGTAAGTATGTGAGAGGAGTTTTATCTCAACTTGTGTGAATGTGATTTCCCAATGGTTTAACATATGCTGCAAGGAAAGACTGATTCCCCCATGTACTATTATTTTAAAAGAATCTCTTTCTCAGCTTTTCTCATTGTGTATTTTTCCCACTATTTTCTTATATTTTCAATCAAAATTTTCTCATGATAAAAATTTAAAAGAAAAGGCTAAGAGGGGGGAAGTGGGAGCATCTATAAGAACGTAAGTAGATTGCGAAGCTAAATTGACACTTGAAAAATCTGAGAAAATCTTTCAATTCGGAGAAAAACTTCAATTAGCTACAAAGATTTTCCCTCTTGAAAATTTAATGATGTCTTTGTTTGGATAGAGGGATTTAAATGTGAGTTTTATATTTATAATCTTACATTGAAAATTCATGACTTTAAAATCTTTTGTTTGTAGTGATCACAAAAAAAAATCATTTGTGGTTACGAATATTATGTGACTGCAAATATCTCCACATAATCTCCATTATATTCTTTATCCCTTTATTATCTCATATAATATAAATTCAATTTTCTGTGATACTATATAAATAGAAGACACATCCCTTACATACTTTATACCCCACCTGAGAGATATCATACCACTAGGTTATAAAGCCTTGGGTTTGAGGGGTGTTATGTAAACATATTTATAGATATACAGACGATCTACTATATTTTAGAAGAACATTATTCTGTTATATGTGTTATTTAAATTATTTTATTATGTTGTTAGCAATTATAATTGTCTTGATTACATAGCCAGAAGCCACATACATCTTTAAAGGATTCGGGCGTATCTGACAAATCGAACATTAACTAAGGTACCCACACAGAATACGGATCACATGAGTGGATCCGAATATAATACACAGTAAAAGCATAGAGAAGAGGGAGAAAAGTTTCACAGAGGAAGAGAGGAAGTTTTTCTCGAGAGGAGAGAGCTAATATTCCAAATAATCTCATGTATCCAGTTGTTCCTCAAATAAAGAGATAGAGAAAAATTGTTCCCACTTTTCATCCTTCTCAACTGTTCCCACGTAAATATTGATTTTGAATTTTAAAATCACTTTTGAGAACATATCCTCTCATTTGTGTTTTTGCCCCAAAACACATTTTGGGCCTAATTTAACAATGGTGGATTGGCCCATATTCCAACATCTTATTTTTCATAATGATTCTTTAGTAAAAGTTCACTTTATGAGTTTAATAAATGGTATAAAAATGATAATTTACTCATTTTGATGAGTTAATTATAAATATTAAAACCCGAAGGCTTATGGTTTGAATACCCAAAGATACAAAAAAGCTTTGTAGCTTTGAGAAATATTTTTACCGTATAGGATCCTCAAGACTAATGGCTTACAAATAATCATGTACTAATTACAAAATTTATTTTTCCTATGAGTAGATATGTCGAATCCCTAAGTTAATAAAGGCAACAATATAATATTTAGTTATGCGTATTAAAATTATATTTTTATATGATTATTAACATTTTGAGCACACGTTGGCATATAACCAGAAGCCATATATATAAATATGTGTTAATTTAGTGAAAGAAAATGCCAAAATTATCTATCAATCCTAAGGTTCCATGAGATATTATGAAAAGAATATTAAAAGTAATTATAATGCTCAAGGCAATAAGTTGTAGAGAAAAACACTAAGTATTATTACAAAGAAAGGGATAGTCATTAGCTCATAAGATTGGATGGCATTTAATTTTCATTAATTTTATTGTGATTAGTTTGTGTAAATTATTATAAGTATTTAATACCATGATATGACATGTTTATCCCCACAAATTTTCTTTATTTTACTTTAGCCCTTTTAGGATCATAAATAATTGTAGAATGAATTTTATGTAGTTTGTCTTCAATTTTTATTTCTATTTTTTGTATGTCTGGGTAAAGGTGCAAATTTAGTAATAAAGTTATTGACTAGGAGCATTCAACACAATTAACTTTTTAAAGGTGAAAACTTAACAATACCGTTAACCCTCTTTGACTTCATTAACTAACTGGCATATTTACTATTTTTAGATTCTAACGTTTTGTTTTGAAAGCATCTAGGTAATCAAAATTACTTTTTTTACTTAACTTCCTTTATAAAAATTGCTCTAAATAATATTATCTTTCTAATATTAATCAAAACTACTATTTTTGCTTAACATTTTAAAAAAAATTAAAAGGAGTATTTTTTATTACCATTAGAAAAAAATTATTTAGACCAACTTTTATTAAGGAAGTCAAGCAAAAAGGAGTAATTCAAATAACCTTAAAACGAAGCTATAGACCCTAAAATATGCCATATGGTTAATTGAGTTTGTAAGGGTTAATGATATTTCTAAATTTGCACAATGATTAATTGATTATTACTAAGTTTGAAATATTGTGCTATGGGGCCTATGACACCCCATTGATATTGAGAGGAGAGCCTATGGTCTGGACTTATGCTTTGTGCATATGGCTAGTTCACATTACCCGATCAATTAGCTTCATGAGTAGCTACTAATCACATAGGACAACTGTGACACTCCTTAACTTACCCCTTAGCTTCATTACTTAGCGAATTAGAATCAAAAGGAAGCCTCATTATGATCAAAGGGTCTAAAAGTTTCAATTTGAAAACTTTCAAGTTTGTGAAAATTACTATTCACTGGTTTTAGGACCAACTTTGAAAATTCATAACTAATTGTAGAAAAATCGAAATTGAGTGCTTCCAATTTCTATTTGAAGCTTGTAAATTCCTTTACAAGGGAAAAATACTCATTGAGTCATTTACTTTCCCAAATGATACAGTTTAATTCGTGAAAAAGTACTGTTCATTTGGTCATTTTTCTATTTTCCCAGGTTTTTCAGTGATTTTCTTCAATCTTTGGA
>JANTPZ010096338.1:0-55823 GCA_025593235.1 Vachellia pachyceras | reverse complement strand
AATTCCAAACATCCATCACAGCTGTTTTTCTAGTAATGCTTTTAAAATCAGGATTCAAATAGGAATGTAAATCTCTTATTGCCTCATACTCAACATAATAATAGGGGAGATCGTGTTTAATGATAGCATAAGCAACCATGTCTCGAACTTTGTTGTGATCAATTTTTCTAGCTCTAACATTCCCACTATGGTCTAACATCATAGCACCAACATCCTTATATTTTGGAAGTAAAACACATATGCTAATATGACGTCGAAGAGTTGAAGTCCCATAATCCTTACCTCCCACGATATATTCTTTTCCACACCCGTTACATTTAGCTTTTTCTTTGCCATCCACCATTCCAATTTTAGTAAAATGCTTCCAAACATCAGATGTGGTTTTCTTTGCCTTCTTACTTGACAAGTCTTGGGCTATAGAAAGTTCAGGTTGTGTAGATTGATTACCCGCATTAGCCATCTCGTCCATTTACTTCATAAGTGATAAACATACAAAGATGTTTATAGAAATTAGATACATGAATATTCAGCAATGAACATACAAGGATTCAATTACAATATAACACTTTTATAGTATAATAGTAACATATAAAACACTTAAATCACATTACATATTCCAATCCAAATGCATATAGCTCACATAAATTCACAACTACAACCACAAGGTCCACAACACGTCAACACCCACAACACCCATACAGTTACATTCCTGGTCTGCTGGTCAAATTTAAAAAAAAATTTGGGGGGAAAAATGAGTTCAGGGCTGTTTATGATTGGCTAAAGGGCCCTATAATATTTTATCTCACTAGAATTAGAATGACTTGGAATTCAAATTGTGTGGAATTTTAAATTGAACTATGCATTCCTCCCATGCAGACTGCAGACTAACTGTATTGAAGTTAAACAAGTACGCTAATTACTGAAGAACTGATAATATATTGTGAATTGTCTACTTATAGGTTTAGGTGATAATAGCTAAAGTTAATGATTTTTCGATGAGAAATTGCATGACTGGTTGAAAACAATATGGCCCGCTTCATAGTTAGAGACAACATATGACCAAATTTTCCTTGCTAAACATAATAAATGCTTAGAATGCACTCTTTATTATGTTGTCATTGGTATTTAATATGTAAAATCAGAGTAAAAAAATATCATTACCTTTATTATCAATTTGCATTTCTAGTTACCACTTACCACCGACTCATCTGATAAGAGTATCACTTCAACTCTTCGACGTCACATAACAAAAAGGGCCAACAGACAATGAATTCATGTGCCATAACCCATAAACATTTCATGTGATCCTCAACAGCAATCTTGACAAGGCAAGAACAAATTCCAGGACAACTAATAAATGTAAGAAGATGAATTAAGAAAATAAGGGTAGTATGTTTCACCTGAATCCTGATGAACCAAGCAGTTAATTGAAGGATGTCTACGCAAGAGATTATGAATGAAGGCAATGATAACCAATATTCAATCTCTTCCCAAATGAAGCAGCCAGATAAGTTGGAAGAAAAGCTGAAGTAAGGCAAGCATCAAGAAGCTGCAGAACCAAATTATAAGCGGTCAAAAATTGGCAATTAGCACACGTACAAGATAACAAGAATAACATCAACTTCAGCACTTAATTGAATATCTTCTCATCATCCCTCATGCTGAATCAAATATTTCATTTTTTCCACGAGAACTTCAGCACTTGGTCTCAGGTTTGGGCGTTTGGCAGTGTTCTGTATCACAATCTCATTCTCACCAGGAAAAACTAACAATATATTCTTGCTTACCCAGTTATCCCTCGCCACATACGCCGCTATGAGCCTACGACTGGGTCTGGGAGTCACTTATGAGGAGATCAGGAGAGGAAGGTCGGTCGGAGACTCTGGGAGCTGGAACTTTGAAGTTGGAAGAGATGCACGAAACTGCGAATCAGCGAGCGAGCCACCGAAGTCTCCGTCGCGGCGTCGCCTTCTGGCTGTCTGAGTCTGAGTGTGAGGGTCTCGGGCTCTCGGCTCTTGGGGGAGGAGGGACCAAGGGATTATGGAGGCAGTGAGCTCAGGGAGGCCGGACGAAGTGAGAGTGAGAGTGTGCGACTGTGAGAGACTGAGAGTGACGGGAGGAAGAGCTGAAGTGCCGAAGCCGAACTGTCGTGACGGGTGAGGGACTGAGGGAGGGTGAGGCACTGAGGCGTGGCGTGAGCCGTGAGTGAGGGTGAAGGCCGAAGGGTGAGGGCTCTGCACTGTGAGTCTGTGAGCTGTGACTTCTGTTCTGTGAGACTGAGTGTGAGTGACCCACCCATGGCCATGAGGCTGAGGGAGGGAGGGTGGGTCGTGGGTGACTGACTCTGGGTCTGGTGTCGCCGTCGGTGACAGGGTGAGGGAGGCTGGGAGGGGGTAGGTCGTAGCTCGTAGGGGCTGCGTTTGCGTGCTGCAGACTGACGAGTGAGTGAGGACTGAGGACGGACGACTGGACGAGATGAGTGTGTGTGTGTGTGTGTGTGACAACTGACAGTGTGAGTGTGTGACTGTGAGAGTAAGACTGAGACAGACGAGACGAGCAGGCTGCAGGAGGGATAGCCGGACAGGTCACAGCCTTACTCACAGCCACAGGTTAGGTAAGTAGCCAGTAGGGTTAGGAAAAAAAAATTAAACGGGCCAACCCGCTAACCCGCGGGTTAGCCTGTCCTGACCCGCGGGTTCAACGGGGCGGGTTGAGATAACCCGCCCCCTATTGGGCTGGCTTTTTGCCAGCCCTAACCCGCCTAAAAAAACGGGTTGCCCAACCCGTTTTACCACTACTAGCAGTGGGGTTTTTGAAAGAAGCAACGCGTTAGGCTCTTTACAGGAAGCATGCTGTGTGACATCAATTCTTAATTAACACAAATCACAATTCCTTTATAAAAACTATAAAATCAAACATACGAAGATCAATGCAGAAGTCATTTTGATAATTTAAAAGTGATGAGGTGAAAGCCAAGGGAGGGAAACATTGAAGAGGGTGCAAATATATATATATATATATTATATAGAAAGAGTGTAAGAGGGAGGCATGTGCGCCCCTCCCATGCGACGAGGAAGGGCACATGTGATCAGTTTGAACAGATCCTCGCCTCCTGTCCCAATGAAGAATTGCAGATCCATCCATTAATTAATTCGTTCAAGCATATATTTGTCCCTCTAAATTTACATTTATGTAAATTTATGAATTTTAAAAATGAAATGTAGATTTTAGTATTCATTGATCATTGAACGTTTCGTTGTTTGTCATCTTCTGTGGCTTATCAGCATGACCTTTTTTTCTTATACATGTTTACGCCAAGAATTACAGTCAGAACGTCTCACTTTCATCTTTGCTACATCAAATCATCAAACACAGGAAGAGTCTCCCTTTATGCTTTGGAATTAGGATGGCCGAAGCAATCCCCTATGGTGTGGCTACAAGTCTCATCGACACGTTGGCTTCATTGGCCTTCAAAGAGATTGCTTCCATTTATGGGGTTGAGACTGAGATCCAAAGCCTAAAGCAAACTGTTGAAGGAATCAAAGCTGTGCTTGCCGATGCTGACGGCAAGCAGCAAACTGACCAACTCATCCAGCTCTGGATAAGGAACCTCAAGCAAGTGCTTTACGAAGCAGATGACTTGCTTGATGAGATCCAAACTCAACATTTGCTGCACAAGAGGGAAGCAAAAAGAAAGCTAATGGGAAAGGTACGTTACTTCTTCTCAACCTCCAACCCAGTTGCTTTTCGCTGCAAAATTGCCCGCAAGATTAGAGAGATTGGAAAGCAATTTAATGCTGTTGCTGAAAATATGTCTAAGTTGAACTTAGATCGGAGAGTTGTCATTGAAATGAAGCATGAAAAGAGTGGTGAATGGAGGGAAACTGGTTCTTTTGTGCTTCAAGAGGATATGGTTGGGAGGGAGGGAGACAAGAGGAACATAATTGATCTATTGTTGAATCATAATAAGGGTAGGGATCCAAATGTTTCGTTGGTTGCTATTGTGGGAATTGGGGGTTTGGGAAAAACTGCTCTTGCTCAGTTGGTGTACAATGATGATGACGTGGAGAGTTTCTTTAACAAGCGAATCTGGGTGTGTGTTTCTCAAGACTTTGATGTCAAAACGCTTGTTAAGCTCATACTGAAATCATTGCCTCGTAAAAAGGAGGATGGCGAAAAGGAAAAGGACGATCATCCAATGAAGAATTTGAATGGCCAAAGATATTTGGACGATCTACCATTAGAATTGCTTCAAGAAGAGCTTCGAATGAATTTGAGTGGCCGAAGATATTTGCTAGTCCTTGATGATGTGTGGAACAAGGATAGCCAAAAGTGGTTAGATTTGAAAAAATATTTGATGTGTGGGGTTGAGGGTAGTATGATTTTGGTGACCACTCGTGATCAAGAGGTAGCCAATATAATGGGTGTAAAAATGCCATATCTTTTGAAAGGACTAACAAATGACCAATCTTGGACTTTATTGAAAAGGTTGGCATTTGACCAAGGTCAAATAGTGACCCAAAAGCTTGAGTCTATTGGTAAAAAAATTGCAGATAAATGTGGGGGGTTCCGCTGGCAGTAAGGGTTATGGGAAGTCTGTTGCGGCAAAAATCACGGGAAAGTGAATGGGAAGCTATCTTGGAAGGTGACCTTTGGAAACAATGTAAAGGTGATTGTTCAATCATGCCAATTTTAAAGTTGAGTTATGACAGCTTAGCGATTGAAATAAAACAGTGTTTTGCTTATTGTTCTTTATTTCCAAAAGATCATCTATATGATAAGGATGAATTGATTTATTTGTGGATGGCCCAAGGCTTCCTTGAAAGTGAAGATGAGGAACAATGTCCAGAAGATGTCGGTGAAAATTACGTTCGTATTCTATTGATGAAGTCATTCTTGCAAGATGTTGAGACCGATCATTTGGGTGAAATAGAAAAATTTAAAATGCATGATTTGATGCATGACTTGTCCGCAACAATTGCTAGCTCCGATTATGGCATGTACGTTGAGGGGAGAAAACAGGTTGTGAGGTACCCTATACATGCTTCATTCAAAACATGGAACTCTGATAGGTCACTAAATATGTTGGATAATCCGGGTAAATTGAGAACCTTTCTTGTCACGGACGGAACATGGCCAACAAGGAATGCAGTAGGTGAATTACACGTACTCAAATGTTTACGTGGTGTCGATTTTTCTTGGTATGAGACAAAAGATTTGCCTAAATCAATAGGTAAAATGAGCCATTTGAGGTATCTCGATCTCTCGAATTGTTTTAAATTGAAATGTTTGCCTAGAAGTATAAGAAACTTAGTCAACTTGCAAACGTTGATATTATACTTCACTGGGGGAGAAAATTTTTCTGGAGGAGATATGATCACAAAGTTGATAAACTTGCGCCAACTTGATATATATGGTTGCAAGGTTTTTAAAGATGGGATGCCAGTTGGGTTGGCTAGGATGGCTAACTTACAAAGGTTGTCAAATTTCGTGGTGGGCAATGATGATAAGAAGAGAAAAAAGGCCAAATTGAGTGAACTAAAAGAACTTAACCTCAGAGGTGCATTAACCATTGAGAAACTTGATTTAGTGAGGGACGTAGAGGAGGAGTCCAAGGATGTTAATTTGAGAGCAAAGAAAAGGCTCCTTTACTTAACCCTAGATTGGGGATCAAATCCAAAAATGAAAAACAGTGATGCCAAGCAATTATTGAAAAATCTTCAACCTCATCAAAATCTAAAGGTATTGGCAATATTTTGGTACCCGGGGGAAAGTCTTCCCGATTGGCTTTTATTATGTGAAAATCTTGTTAGATTATGTTTCTTGGGCTTACGCAATATTCAATACTTGCCACCGTTGGAAGGATTTGTTTCCCTCAAGTCTCTTCGCATTTCGTTAATGCCTAAATTGGAGGGCATATACTATAAAGGATCTTCCTTATCATCAACTAACTTCTTCCCATCTTTGGAGGAATTACGACTTAAATTTTGTGGAAGTTTGAGAGGATGGCTCAGGGAGGCAAATCTCCAGAATACAAGAGATAATGACGAGAGGCATCATTCATTGCCTATGTTCTCACGTCTTTCATCATTGCAAATTCACGGTTGCCCAAACCTAAGCTGCATGCCTACTTTTCCAAATCTTGTTTGCGATTTGACATTAATTGATAGTGATAGCATGAAGCCGTTGCTAGACACATTAAACGTGAGCAACATAGTTGAGCTGTCAACATCACATGATGCGGTTGCACCTCTTTCCATACTTAAGTCTCTTCACATTGAACGGATAGACATGGAAGCATTACCAGAGGAATGGATGCAAAATCTCTGCTCTCTTAAACATCTTTCCATTGGGATCTGTTCAAGTCCAAAGAAACTGTTTCATCAAATGCGAAACCTATCTGCTACACTTGAAGAGTTCACTTTTCTCAACCTTGATGAGGATTATAACATAAAGTTCCAAGACCTTTGTTGCCTACATTCTCTCAAAAAAATCTGTTTTCATTCGTGTCATCGCCTCGTGGCTTTACCGGAATGGATTTGCGATCTTCAATCACTCCAATTTATCAAAATTTGGGATTGTGAAAACTTGGAGACATTTCCAGAAGGAATGCATCGCCTTGCTAATTTGCAAACACTAGAAATGCATAAAGTTCCACTTTTAAAGGAAAGATGTGAGAGAGGGAAAGGAGCAGAGTGGCGAAAGATTGATCACATCCGAAATACACTGATTGATTAGCATCCAATCTAACTCTTCATTCACACATCTACAGGTATGCTCTGTGTAACTATTATGCCATTAAAATTTAAAAAAAAAAAACTACTCTAGTTGTTTTGATCTCCATATAAGAATTCATTACTAGAATTCTTCCAGGTTGTTAAGCTCCATTCCTCTTATTAACTTTTGATTGCAGATGATCATTATTTCCAAGAGAAGATGGACACATACAGCGCATGCTCTGCTCACTGAATCTTCAAAACAAGGTACTCAACTTAAATTTGATTAGTACTGTAGCATTCCCCAACTAACTAACTAACTTGTTATTATAGAACTTTGAAAACACCATTCAAAGTGGTAATGGATTGCTTACTTGATGATTTTATTTGCTCTGTTTTCATGAAAATTATAGAACGTCCAAATTCCTAAGGCTGCTTTATTTAATTTCGACAATTTTCTCGAGGACTGATCATGATTTTCTTGTTTTGAATTTAAATTCAAAAGTTTTAGGAATGGTTATTCGCAAGTGAAGGAATTATGATGTGTTAATTATTTTATTTCTTGGAAGGTATTCAAGTTGGGATGGAGTAAGAGGAAAACTTGTTACTCATATCAGCGCACGCTTAATCCTTTGTATGAAGGCAAGGCTTCTTCGAATCCATTGAATGTTGTTTGAGAAAGAATTAGAAACTCTCACAATTAAGAAAGGATTCTAGTTTTTCAATAAATACTTTAAGCTTGTGTTGCAATAGTAGTTTTGTTGTGTCCCTTATTATCATTATTATAAAAACACACACGCATCGCACGTCTAGAGCACGGAAGCAGATTCAGAGAAGATAGAGAGGGATAAGGAGAGAAGGCACACATATATAGATGTAGATAATTGAGAGATATTATATCTATTTATACTTAAATTAACAAGTTAAAATTTAAATATATTTGTTTAAGTAATTACATATTTTAAAACTTAAAAGAGATATTAGTCACTCTAGATTGCTTGTAACAATTAATATTTTTTAGCACATTATAGTTATTCCTTTAGTTCAATTGAATTTATATTTTCATTATTCTTATTTTGATTTGTTTAACTTAAACGTAATTCAGTTTTCTAGTGCTTAGTTACCTATCAAATTGAATCTCTGTAGGATCGACATTGATTTAATATATACTATTTTCGTAACATGTACAGTTATGGTGCATAATTAAGTTTGGTAGGATCAAGCTGATATTTGTAATCTCAAATTTCAGGTATTTAGAGAAGAAAAATGGAAGAGTAGTATCAATCTCGAGTTGAGGAATCACCGCGTGAATGAGGCTGAATTTTTAATTCATTTGGCACTATATATGCCAAAAAGAATCATATTTGATTGTAATCTTATGGGTGTTTACATGCTATACTTATCTTTTTTTTTTAATTTTACTATTAAGAAATTGTATGGGGTTTGATATAGTGAAATGTTTTGGAATTGGTCCCCGTGGTTTTTCCCCTCGATATTAGAGGGTTTTCCACGTTAAATTTGGTGTCACTTTTACTTTTGTTTCAACAATAATATAGAATGGGGGTAGATATTTGTTGATATAGACTCTGAGAAACAATCTTTTAAATAACATATTTGTTGTATATATAAAGTCATTATTGTTAAAATATTTTTTAAATGTATGACTTGTTATTATTGTTAGTCGATGTCTCATATAGTTCATCTAATTTTGTGGATAGACAAAAAAAAATTGTTGCAAGTCGCACGATGCACTTTTCTTTATAAATAGTATATATAACTCCAATTGTTGAGTAGATATAATTAATGGATGCAAGCACTAACTTAATTTTCTTTGTTTTTTTATGGTTCATCTAATTTAATGTATAGACTCTAAACTAGATTTTGGAGATCATATATAGAGTTCCACATTGGTCATATTAAATAACGTGGATGTAAAAGTTTGTCCGATGACAATGACTCTATTTGGTAAGTTCGTTTTGTCAACGGGTGCTTTTATTGAGACAAAATTTCCCTCACATAAACTACCTCGGAATCTGTGTCCGTTTTCTCAACGGGCTATCCAAACAGACCTAATGTATTTGTACATGTTAACTTCAGTTGCAATAACTACGACAAAAAGATTGGGTGCTAATTAATAATGTTAATACACTTGTGAAGCAAGTCATGGTCATTCTCTCAGCAAGTTCTTACTATATTTTCAACATCATTAATAATCATAATTAACATTTATAAACTTTAAACAACTGTACACTATACCAATGGAGTGCATGACTATTTGACATTATTTTGCTTAATTAGGTGAATGAACAAGGTGTTATATAGACATGATCCATTCCATTGGTACGATTATACGGACCCAGTACCTCAATTATTATATATTCCATAGATTTTTTTGTTTCTTTCTTTTTAAAATCAAAGTTGACTTGGTAAACCAATTGGAGTTTATGTTTATTTATCACTCACACACATATATATAATTTTATCATATGTAAAGGACAACAAATTTGATTTCTTTTCTTTTTTACCAATTCTAATAAATTTACTCAGAACAGTTCTTTACCATCTTTAATTTTTAAAATAAGAGTTAGTTGGAGCATTAAAGAAGGTAAGTAAATTATATTAAAATGTTTATGTTTTTACTTTTTATTCAAATTAATTTATCTATTATAAACTGATATATAATTTAATTATATATATGAATAAATAATTTTAAGTAATTTATTAAATTTTATTAATCTCCTTAAAAATCAACTGAATTTTATAATATGGACAAGAGGTAATATCTATTTAATAAATTAATTAATTTTCATAGGGATCCAAATATTCCTTAATTATATAAACAATTTAATCTTGAAGGATTTTTTAAAGATTTTTCTGGCCAAATTTTTCGCCTAAAATAAGTGTAAAACTTGGCAATGAACCCACACTTAAGGTACATATAAATATTCATGATTATCAAGAAAATTACCATTTACAAATGATTGGAAATTTAGAAGACTTAATCAATAATTTTTTATTTAAAATTTAAAATTTAGTTGACAATCAATATCAATGTAAGAATATGTTTTTCACAAATTATGAACATTTTTTAATTTTATAAGAACCAATGTATAAAAAATATATTTAATTTTTCTACCAAAATTACATATTTAATTTTTATACAAATTGAATAAAAGGTTGGGTCATAGACATGCAATTAACTCTTAATTTAATCACTCAACATAATTGTGTATTAACTCACACAAGACAAAACTATAATGTTTGTGTATTCCATAAAATTACAATCATTTTCACACCATACACTTCTTGTCTATTGCATGGACTTTGATAACAAAAATAATTATTCAGAAAATTGATTCTTTCTTTTCCGTTTAATATTATGAAATTAAGTTTGGGGAATAATTATATATCCATGTTTGGGTTGTCAAAAGCAGCTTTTTCAAATATCATTTCCCATGAAAATACTTCAACCATCAATTTTCATGAGTTTCACAAATATATATTATAATGTGTACTAAAAGAGTAAAATGATAAAAATAAATTTATAAACTCTGAAATAAAAAATAATTTAAATATTTTTATTAGAGAGAGTGTACATCATGTGCCAGTGAAACATCATACAAGTATTGACGTATATTTTTAACCGTAGGGCTCCAACGCTATGCAAAGTCCAAACGACGTCGCTTTCATGGTTCATACATGATCACAATTCTTGATTCGTTTTTGACGCTCCTATATGGCGCGTGCAGTTAGTATTGCCGTCTTTGCTATATTTGAACTCCATCCCCATCCCAAGTTGCCGAATATACTGTTCCGTCACGTAATTTAGAGTTTTATCTACAATTGGTCCGTTTGAATAGCCCGTTGAAAAAACGGATACAAATTCTGAGGTAAATATGTGACAGAAATTTTATCTCGGTAAGCGCACACATTGATAAAAGGGGTATACCAAACACCGCCAATAACGGCCTCACAGTTCCTTTTAATTACACATCAAACCTTACCTCTTATGCCTTGTTTGGCTGCCTTTTTAAAAAAAAATGAAGACATGATTTTGATCCTAAACTTTGATGTCAATTAAAATTAATCAATTTGGTAAGAAATTAAATCATAACTCAAAAGGATGTGAATCTAAATCACATTGTTATAATATAATGATCTTATTAATAAGTAACTTGTAAATACATTTAAAAGCAAATTTTGCTTTGATATACATATGTTGTTCAAATTTATAATTTTTCTCTAAATTTTGCTTGTTGATTGGGTGCTATCTATTAAATAAAGTAAATGACAAGAGATACTTTAGAAAAATTAACATATGTTTTTCATAGATGATTAATTTAACTATTTTTTAAAATTTCTGTAGATTAATTATTTAGGATGGAATATATTTGGCATTGAAAATTTCTAAATTAAATTGGAGTATTGTTAGGTCAAAGTAAAAATTTCTAATCACATCACTAGGACTACACAATGACAAATTAGATCGGATCATAACCCAACCCAAAGTCTAATATATATTCTTTAAAAGATTTGATTTAATAATCCTTGGTTTGATTCAGTCCAGCAGGAACCTGAAGTGGAGTTAAACAAGAATTGATGCACATAAATGGTTCAGGATCTCAAATTCCCTAAATTTTTATTTGTTTCTAAAAGCCCAAAATTAAACATGATAAACACAATTGAGATAATAAGAGTATTTACAATTAACCAACAAATAGTTCATTGAGTTGGTAAGTGAGCTCACCTCCGTGATGATGAGGATGTGTTCGAGTCCGAGAAGCTCTTTCGCTGGGATAAAGGATAACTCTATCTATGTTGGCTGTATTCCTACTCTTACAATTTGGATTAGTCGGTTGTCAATAAATGTTGGATTACTAGGCAATGATTAACCAAAAGAAGCATTTACAATCATATAAACAATATCCTACAGCAATAAAACTCAACAATAAATTCATAAGAGTCTCCAACAACATTAATTAAATAAAAAAGAAACATATAAATGAAAAACTATTAAAAAAACCATATCAAAGTGGTCTGATTACTTTGTCTATAACCGATCAAACTGGATTAGTCAATCCATTCAATTCTAATATGATTTCATCAAGTAAATATTTTAATTATCTCCATTTTACATTTAATCTCAAAATATCAAAATCAGGAAAAAATACAATCTGAATCGTCATTACTCGTTGACATATTGGGAAATTTGGCCCCCAAAAAAATTAACACATTGGGAAAAAAATTCACCACTTGTTGAACCAGACAATACATATCTTAATTTATGAATACTAGGCATGCCAGTTTTATTAATCATTTGACGTTTTAGTGAAAATTTTCCTTTTCCTTTGAATCAAATATTATTAGAGCACTTTAATTTCGTTAAAGACAATATGTTATAATACATTGATAATTACTTGAAAAAATTAATTAAAAATAGTGTAACCTTTTTAGACTTTCGTAAATATTCCATTACAATGTCATTGTACATATTAATTTATTTTGTCTTTTATAATTTTTATACACTAAAAGCCATGTGATAATTGTCAATACAATACTTAGTGACTTTTAGCAACTCCTTTCAGAAGTTCAAAATACATATTGAATGCAAAAGTTCGTTAATTTGCAAACTCCAATGTTTGACAAATCTTTTTTTTAAAATATATTCTGTGCAAAAAAACTCATTTCCAACAGAATACTTTTTGCTAAAATACATTCTAAATATGATGTTTATGACAAAATTCATTTTCCAAAATATATTCTGGCCAACGATAATTCTTCCAACAGTTTTTCAAACAGATATCTAGCCTTGCAAAAACATAAGATAAACTTCCATTTATTTATTTGACTACCAATCGAAATTAAAATAAATATTCATGCAATGGCGTTTTTCAGTTTAATCTTACTTATGGTGGCATAATGATGGGACACTTAAGGCCTTGCACATGAACCCTATTCTAATATATAAATAATATAAAATGGGAGGACATAAGTATTTTTTTTAGAAGAGGTGAAAACTCTATACTTTAAAACTTTTAAAAGATATAATGTAATTATTTGACAAAACTTAACTTATACTAAAAAACACATTCAACAGTGTTTTTTCACAAAATGAGATAATATCATTCATATATTTACCTTGATTTACGTAAAAATACTTCTCTACGGTGTTGTTAAATGGAACCAGAATGTCAATTTTAAAGTGATTTAGAAATGCTTTCACCAAATAAAAAAATAGTTTTACTATTTTGGAGATTTAAAAAATCTAATTGAAAAAGCGGAGGTGAAGATCTTCCATTAGAAGCTGTCAATAAAAAACTGAATCAGTTAAAAGAACAAAAACTAACGGATACTGACTAGAAGTAGTATGTCTGGTTTGGCTTCGATTCTCACATTCGGAAAACCATTTGTCAAAAGTAAGTTCAGAACAACTTTTGAAACAAAATTTCACTTTTTTCCATTATGTTAAAATAGTGCATATATATTTATTATTTTTATTTATACTTGGTTTCTTTCCATCTTTTGTCAACGATTTTTTTCATTCAAATAAGGAGTAGAAATATTAAATTAAAAGAGTAAATAACAAGAAAGTTATTAATTTTAATTATAACAGTAATATAATCAATCAAATCATTTTACAAAAATACTCACAACAATATTTTCTTTATATGTTTTCCCTAAAAAACACATTATTGAAATCGTTTTATTAAAAATAAGGTAAAGGTACACTCTTAATCTGTTGCCAACCTATATTTTAAATGTTTGTACTTTACACAGCTTTTATTTCATCACTTAATTTTATAAAGTATTTTCAGCCCTTTAACTTTAATAATATGTTAGTTTTGTTAATAGAAAATGCTGACAGTACAATTTTAATGTTGATAAAACATTTTTAGATACTGACATATTGGATTTGATATTTAAAAGGTGAAAAAAGATTGGACTCGGCAACACTTGCAGCTACAGCATCCACATTTCTGTCAATAGGCTTATTTGTAACAACGTTGAAAAAAGTTAAACGCACTTTTATTATTACTTTTCTGTAAAACAAGATAACCTCCTCTATATATTTATCTCGATGTACGTAAAAATAATTTTCTACCGTGTTCGCAAACGAATCCAATAAAATTAGTTGTGTCAAGACTTGAGGTTAGATGTTGTATAAAACTAATGAACGAAATTGAATCTATATAAACTCAGGCTACCAAAGATATAATGTTGTCATAAAAATAATACATGGATATATATATATAAATATTATGTGTGTATGTAAAATTCATAAAGCTTCAACATTCATGCTAAAAATTATTATTTTTAGAACAAAGGTAGATAGTATAATAATATCATTTATAACAACTGTATAACAACAAAACATTGTGTGTTTAGGAATTTTATTGGGAGAAAGGAGTTATGACTTTCAATGTGATTTTATGGATTTCGAGATGGTTTTATAGATTTCGAGATGGTTTTATAGATTTTGATATGGTTTGATCTTAACTTAGGTGCACTATCGAGGAAAGCGAGTTCCCAAATAGATTGTATAAGGGTGAAGTAGCATGCTAGCATTTTACATTCAGTATTATTTTTCAGTTATATCATGTAATTTAATCTTATTTACAATGTATTCAGATTTAGTACTATAATCTTATTTATTGTTAGTTTATAATGTCAGATGTAATTAAAAATAATAATAAAGAGACTAAGTGCAGTATGAATTAGATTAAGACATTGCATGTCACCGGAAATAAATTAGGGTGTATTGTTGGATCCAACGCAAATGCCAACTAGTTAATTGTCTTCAAACATAGAAATCAAGCCAAACAGGGCATAGGAGTACGATCAAGCATGAGTTCAAATGGTGGAATAATGTAAAATCCAAGGACCCCACCCCACAGACCACCAATAATTGATCATTCTCCTAATCCTCCCTGTGTTCAAGCTGGCAGCACCATTGTCCCCCTCCCCCTCCTCCACATCTCTGCTCCTCCCTCTGCTCTTCATCGTCCCTTCTCTTCCTTTCTTCAGATCCTTAAACATCCCCAATAAGTATCCATTTTTCTTAGCTCTCTTCTTCCCAGTTTCCAATTCCAATGCTTTAATAAGCTTTAGATTTCAACAAAAAATGGCTCTTTTCTCTACCATTCGTTTTCTTCCTCGCCTTCCTCTACTTTCAGTATGTCTCTCATTCTTTGTCACATTCGCAGCTGCCTTGAGCTCTGCTAAGTTGTCTATCTATGAAGTTCTTCGTGCCCATGGACTCCCCATGGGTCTGCTTCCCAAGGGTGTGAAGGAATTCGACGTTGACAATGAAGGCCAGTTCTGGGTGCATCTGGATCAAGCTTGCAATGCCAAATTCGAGAGCGAATTGCATTTCGAACAAAACGTTACGGGGACTTTGAGTTATGGGCAGATGGGGGCGTTGTCGGGAATTACGGCGCAGGAGCTATTTCTTTGGTTTCCGGTGACGGATATTCGCGTGGACATACCGAGTTCTGGGTTGATTCATTTCGATGTAGGCTTTGTTCATAAGCAATTCCCTCTGTCCCTTTTCGAGACACCGCTGGATTGTTTAGCGGCTCCGTCTGGTGAGGCAGATGGTTTACCAGAGGAGTTGATCACGGCGGAATCCGTTTCCAATGTTTGATTATTCTGATTCTTTCATTTACTTTGCCTTATGTTTGATTTTTTTATTGATTTAGTGTATATGTCGATGCGAACCTCATGGAGTTAAACATGCATTGTATTGAATGCATATTCATCAAATACTGTTGTGCATCGACCTGTATTTGAATATAATATATGTTGTCATGGTGATAGTGTTTGTATTGTCTCTTGTGTCTGATATAAGTGGTTGAATCAGGAAAGAAGCTCTCAGAGTAGCCAAATTCAGCAGTTGTGATTTTTGGTTTGGTGGAGGGTCATGTTCCCAACTATTCCTTCATGTGATATTTTCCCTTTTCTTTTGGTAGTTAAGTGGACTTGCTTGAAAACACTGAATAATTGGTTAGGGATGTTTTGTTTTTTTCTTTGTCCTCCTATAGTGTCATGTACCATGAGAAAGTTACTTTTTGACTTCACAAACGGAAGAAAGGGCTTTCCACTGGTATACTACTTTACTGCTTCATGCATTTATAACGTTTTTATCAGGTGATCATAATGATGGGGTCAAGTATGAGTAAAAAGTGATTTTAAAAAAAAGTCTTGCGGTGGATAGAATTAGACAGGTTGAAGCGGTGTATAAGTAGAAAGAAACTCATAAATTTTATGTCACAAATCGAAATCAAGCTTATTGATATATTTCCTCTCAAAGTTCAATGAAGTAAAAGATCTGGTGAATCTTTCTAGTATATGAGGTTCCCTCAAGTGCTAACATTTGAGGGTGTCTCCCTCCTCTTTCTTCCGTATTAGGAATGATGTTCCTTGGTTAGGATAATGACCTCTGGTGTTCTATGTAATTTAATAGTTTCATACAACTGATACAATTTCTGAATTCCATGTCTTCCTGTTTAAATTACTTATTAGCATGGAAGCAATTGAGTAGAAGATTTATGCTGCAATCTATTCCATATGCAGAGTCAATCTGACAAGCTTCGACATCAGCTTGATCAGGAAAATTTTGGTAGAGACGTTCTGTAGATGATGCAAAAAGAGGTGAATGAAGTTGTGTTGTAGTTGGATCATCATGGATTCTCCAATCATATATAGTAGATATCTTTGGAGAGTATAAATTAACAGGCGCAGTGTAATACTTGTTTGCCTTTTCTTTCCTCATATAGTTCAGAGTTAGTGTAGTAGAAGCAGTCCCTGCATCTCAGTGATTTATTGATAAGATACTCGAAAAAGTGCAGCAACATAGTAATTTTGCAGAATCGAGCTTCTCCTGAAGTCAATAAAGCTAGACCGGAGCATTTGGTTGAGAAGAATTCAGGTGATAATTCTGAAAAGATTCTTTCTATATGTTAAGTTTTTAGAATGATGTACATATACTTTGAGATTATGCATTGACTGGTCAATATCATGAACTATAAAATAGACAGAATATGGTGCACATTTTAATGAAGATTCATGAACAAAATTGTGATTCCATTTCCTAGAATGGAATCCACAGATATATATGTTATCAACCTATATCTAAAATTGAGTTGATTCTTTATTTGTTAGTACCATTGAAGGACTATGGTTTGAAATTTGAGTAGCTTCTTAGGATTCAAATATTGAAATTCCGTGACTTTAATAAAATCTGATGCCTGATTAGGAAGAGGCAATTTCTTCAAGGAACTTATGTTTCAGCTTCTTGTGCTCAGGTACATTGGTGGTGGACACAATTCAAGAGCAGAGGGCTTGAGTAATTTTGGTCTTCTTGTGTATATTCTGATGAGGGTTTCTCCGTATATGGATACTTTTTTGCTGAGAAACAAATAAAAATTTTATATTCTGGAATTTCGGGGCTTGTGTGTTTCTGTTTCCTGTTTTATTTTTCAAGACTGTTTTTGAAAGCAATTTTTAAAAATAAAAAAAATCTGTTTGCAAATTGTTTTAAAAAAATTATATTTGAAAATAAACATACTCAAATTGTCAGAGTGCAAAATTTCAATGATAATTCAAATCCTTGAATAGAGAAAAAAACCATAAAAAATAATTTGTTTTTCCTCATGTTTTTCTTCTCCGGTCTGAAAATGCTCAGATGCTTCCAGATGTTCATAATTGCATGCCTTTTCTCCTCCACATTAAAAAAGTCCCTACTTCGGAATCTGAGTGGTATTGGACGTCACTTGAAAAAATTGACCATGCGTGTGGGTACTTCACTTTGTATTTGTATCTGTTGCCATTGAAGAAAACCAGAAACTTTCTGTGTATATTGCATGGTGATGTTCATATATTTTGATAGAATATTTGAATAGGGATAGTATTTTGTATATTTGAATGGGGACTCCACTTTGCACTTTTCATTATTCTTATAAGTAATGTGTATAGTTGAAGTTATTAAATTTATGGGTAAAGGGGTAAAAATAACATGGAAGTTTTCTTTAATAGGTGTTGGGTACACTAAAGGCATCGGGTGGCCATTTTAGGCTTAAAAATTAAAAATGAGACATTTTGGTCACATCATTAAAAATTTTAATGTTGACAGTCACAAGTTTAATTGATAAATTAGTCAATTTTGACAATTAACGTTAATATTTTTAATAATAGAGTGAAAATGCCACTAATAAAAATTTCAAGTTTAAAATGGTTCTTCAATAAATTTCATATGTCCAGTACCAATTTGCAAAAACATTTAGATTATTTTTAACTCTTTATCCGTAAATTTTAAGACATGATTAAAGTCTAAGGCTTAATTTATGAGACACCCACTAGGTGGGATGTAGGTAAGAATAAATGTACATAACATTATCCCTACAAGGGTAGTGTTTATGTTCAGAATTTGATCCTCTGACCTTCAGGTCATGTGATAACAATCTTATTATCACTTTGAGGTTACCCTCTATGTTTAAGAAACTAAAGTATCAGTAATGACTTTAAAAAAATCCATTTGTCATTTTTTTTCTAATAAATTGGTTAACATTCTTCTTAAAAAAAATAAAAATAATTTCATGAGAGGTGCAACCACAGACAGAAGTAACATTCTTTTACTATATTTGGAAACATTGAGTGGGGCCAATTCGCACCAAGATGGGAAGGTTATGAGAAAAGGGAAGAATATTGTAGTGGAAAATTTTTTGGATGAAATGTTGTAGTGGAAATTAGAAACAAGGTAAAGTGGAGGTGGGCCATATTCAGAATTAAATGTGCAGTTAATTGGGGACATTCTTATGGACTGGAATATATATATATATATATATATATATAATGTCGAATGATTTGTGCATTTATTACAAAAGGGATGAAGGAACCAAGCAAAACAGAGTCAATGAGTCCCACTAAATTCTTAACTTTCACGGGAAAAATTTACTATCAAATCCCAAATAATTCAATTAATGAACAGAATGTTCTAAAGATTAATAAAATTATCATCAAATTCCATCAGTAATTGGTTTAGTTGTTATTGACGACTGATGAGGTTGTTAATAACAATCGGACCAGCTATTGTTGGAAGCTGATTGTAATTTTGTCAATATTTAAAATACTTTATTCATTAATTCTTCTATTTACGATGATGGTAAATTTTTCAATTACCAACATAATAATAGTATAGTTTGTCTAAAAAAGAAATTGGAAAAAAATGATGGAGTATAATTATAAAATATGGGCCTTTTACAGTCATATTCTCGTGTATGTTGGTTGGATTACATTTGGCTTTTAGAGTGGATTCAAGGCTTGTTTGGAAACCCTTTTTAGAATATTTTTACAGATTTCGAGGTAAAACTTAGGTTTTGGAAAATAGATTTTAGAAAATAGCTTTTACAGATTCCGATGCAAAACGTAGGTTTTGAAAAGTGATTTATATTTGAGAAGTTATTGGTTTTTACGGATTTCAAGGCAAAAAAGTGGGCAGGAAAGAGAAGAAAGAAAAGGTAGGAAAGAGAAAGAAGGATAAAAGTAGGAAAGAGGAAAAAAATAAGAAAGAGAAAACTTAGATTTCAAACTGAGGTTTTGTAACCAAAATAGCTTTTCAAAAAAATTTTTGTATTTAGACAAAACCCTCAAAATTTAAATTTTAAAATTAAATCTAAATTTTACAACTAACTTCCAAACATGCCCGTTATCTCTAGAGGATTGTACAAAGTTAGGTGCGTCATCAGTGGGACTTGGTTGATGAACTGATCAATCTTATCCCTTATATGGGCTCAAATAGGATGCTTTTTTCTTTTTTCTTTTTCAAGGAAAAACAAACGTCACATATTTACAACAAAACATTAAAGCTCTTGTCCGAACCTTATTATAAGATATTTCTAAAGAAACTGTCTTATTAGAATACTCTAAAAAAGATGTGATAAAGTGATTAACTTGGTGTGAAAATGAAATACAATTTCAAGTGTACCCATATTTAATAGCCTGAATTGCATCCAAAAAGTTATAGACAGTGAAGTTTTTTTTTTTGCCAATGAAAGAAGCCAATAACATTAAACACGACAAACATACAAAGTCTGAGAAAGAAGCATAACAAGCAACAAAGCAACAAACAACCAAACTAAAAACACAAAAAAAAAAAAGACAACATATTAAAAGGTACAACACTACAGCAAGACAAGCCCCAATCAACCAACATCCAAACGCCATAGGCTGCAACAGCTCATGAGATACCCAAATTGAAGGGTAAGAGCCGTTCCATGAAGCTTTGACGAACCATCCAGCTGCCAAATATGCTTCAAACGGAATCCATAAGTAGAAATGGTTCCTGATCAGATTCCTTGAAGTAAAAACCTCAAGGAGGCCAATAATCATGATGATAAAGCTACCACAATCATCAAGATAATATGGGATAGAACCACCACTCCAGCCAGAAGACAAAAAAAGCTTCCATACACACTGGACATGCCCATGATTTGCCAACATAAGAACAGTGTATCTTTTCACACCGAACAGGCACATGTCAAGCCCTAAATGAACAGCATGTACAGACTCTCTGAACAGACTTGAGATAATGATTCTAGCCTGGCCCTCATATTGCATTGTCTTAAACTTAACAACCACAAACACCTCAGTCATCAACCTAAAGGACTAAGCCTCACACCCAGCAAAACCAATCACAGGGATGAAATCAACAAACGAAAATTTAGCACTGTGACCAGCCATTCCTTCTCCTCTCCACATAACCACAATCCACAACAGACCAAACAAAGTAGAGACAGCAAGGCTAACACTCCTCAGAGTATGGTATGCTCTAGTCAGACTAAAACAACGCCTAATGTCACTAGAAAAATAGATTAACCAAACTGCATCCGGAAGCAAAACCCTCCCATATAAAACAATAGCTAACTAGATGTATCCAACCACCAACTCTGCCAATAAACTCTTCTGCATAATCAATCCTGGATCAATAGTGTAGGCAAATATTTTAGCATTGGGAATGCTACTTACCTCCTGATCCCTAGCATTCAATCTGTCCTTCTTTGACCTTCCCTGCTCTACTCCCTTCCACCATAATCTTCCATCGTATTGAATCACTTGACTTCCATCGGAATGCCCCTGCAAGAAAACTAAAGAAACTCCTAATCTCTGAGCTCGTGCATCTCCTTCTTCAGCCCAATCCCCAGTGCCACCATTATCGTCGTCAGCTACAAGATCCGTCGACGTTACAGGCCATGAGGCATATGTCGATACAGCACCGCTGGTTAACCGCGTCGCAAGGGACTCATCCGTTCCGGTGGTGGCACTATACATGTGAGTCACCTCTCAACCTTGGCCCAGCTTCACCCAATATTCCTTCCTTGACCCTGGAGGCACCCATCGGAGATCACTATCAGAGGTCGCCATCCCAGAGCAAAGACCACCAACCTCTAATCGATGTTCCCCTCCGCCTCTATAATCTGCCCCGTCCGATAACGTCTTCGAAACCACAATCTTGAAGAACCACGCCATAGAAGACACCCACCGCGAAGCAACAATCGAAGGCGACCTGCTCCTCCAAGGATGAAGGCGAGGAAGATAACCCGATCGCTCCAGCTCACCAACCTCGACAACGCGAGAGCTAAGAAACCCTAGCAAAGAGGGAAAAAAAACCCCAGCAGCGGGGAAGCCACCCTTTCTCCGTTCCATTTGTAAATGAGACAGTGAAGTTTTAAATATGGGCAATCTTGAAAAAGCATCTATTCCTTCTAAAAGATGGTTTGTAACAAGAACAAGAGAAAATACAACACTCTCATCAATGGTTCACGAAAAATGATTATGCATCCAATTAAGTTGATCTCAATGGGGGTTGGATATCTAGCTGAATGAATTAATTCTTCACAACTTGATAAATTAATATTCGAATTCCCGTTAAAAGATATACACATATTTAGTAGTATCTCAAATAGGTACCATTAGTGAAAGGATAGAGGAAAAAGGTCTATTTCTTTAGCTTCATAAAGGCCTTCCAAAGTTCTACTGAGGAGCCAATCAATTAGGCCAGTGTGTATTTGCAAAGGAGGATGAACAGATAGATAGAGAAACAAACAAACCACAATGCTTTGGTATTAACCAAAATGAGGGTGATGCTTACTTGTGTTGTCTTTCTATTTGACACTTAAGCTAACACAATAGGCGTCAGTCAATTGTGTGTGTCTTGCTGTGATTGGTGAGTTGTGTGATTATTAATTAACATTCTTTTATTTATTATTCTTCTTTCATTAAATGAAACCCCTTAGCTGGTGTTGGTTGGGGTGCCTACTGCCACATAGATCAGTGTATGCAGCACTGACATGTTTAAGCATTTTTTGAGGGGAAATTTTATTCAAATTACCCAAAAGAATTTATTTTTATCATATGAAATAAAGATTTTAAATGTTTTTTTTATATTGTCTTTCCCCTAGCTGCTCCAATAATGTGATAAAAGTTTGGAATGGTCATGTTCTTAAAGTGATTATTGAATACTGATACACAAATCCAGAAGCCAATTGATTATCAGCAGAACAAGAAGCTGATGAAGCATCCTATCTTGAAATTTGTCGTCTTCTTTATAAGTGAGTGAGTGAGTGATTGTTGGGAAAATAATTCAAGAAAAGACAACAAAATTATGGGGAAAAATAGGTATGTTACAAGGGCAACAAACCATTTGAGCGTTGCATCAACCTGCACTGCATCTTATCAGTGTACGTATGGCGGTAGGCCCCGTGCAAATAGGATAGAGTTTGAGAAATCTCAAACCTAAACCTCTTCCCTGTTGACTTATCTGTCCTACTTTTGCTTTTTGATTAGAACTTCGTTAATTTCTTAGTAAATGTTTAGTTTCATACTTAACCCCTTTTTTAATCTAAGAACTGGATTGTACTACTGCAGTCCTATACGTAAATCACTAGTAGGCAAGAAGTTTGATTACTTGCAGGTAATTAATGGCATTTTTTAATTTTACCCCTATTAAACTATTGGAAATAGTGAAAGGAGAGAGGGTGGGAATGATTTGAAAAAATATAGGGAGAGACAAACGATTTAATAAGGAGAACATATGATTTAATTGTTTCTTGGCGTGCGAGAATGAGGTACAAGTGACTTATATATAATACCAAAGTGGTATTGAACTTATAATAAGAATAAGAGGGAATACTTGCTCAGATTAGGAATCTTACTCTCTTGTAGGATTACTCTCCATTTTGGCAGCCAAATTTTTGTTCCATGGTCAGCCTCTTCTGTTATCAGTTACCATCATTTGAGTGGATCCGAAGAAGCATAATAATATGATGTTCCATAGGCAGTACAACTTATAAATAAATAGTGGATCATATCATAGATTTTATATTTTGTATTCACAACACAAACTCCATTCTCTCTCTGATGAAAGTCGAGTCATTCTGATCAAAATTATGACATTAACAAATGTGACCACAAAGTTGGATTACCAAAATTGACTAGAAATAAATAAGGAAGTGAGTTTAAGTTAATTTTAGGCCTGAAGCATAATAAAAGAAGGGAGAATTACTCAGAGGTCCCAAGTAAGGGAATGTGTTACAAAATGATCCCAAAAGGTTGCAAATAGTAACTGCTTCACTTGTAAATTGTGCTTCTCGACTTGTCATTAACAACTTTTTGAGACCATTTTGTAACACATTCCCTTACTTAGAACCCCTGGGTAATTATCCCATAAAAGAATCTATCCTCTCAAGGCCCGCCTATATTAGTTCACTTTTTTCGGCCAGAGAGATTCTTTTCAAATTTGAGGGAGACAAAGGACTTTAAAAAACTTCCATGATACTAAACTAGAAGAACATTGACAACCACAGATAACAGATAACAGATAACAGAAGAAGAAATAGTAAGATAATGTATCATTAAACTTTTTTTTACGCTACGTTTATTTTTTCTCAAAGTCGACCCTAGGAAATTCGCAGAGAAATTGAGAGAAAATATCAAGAACATTGTATGTGTTGGAATCATTCCCAATGTACATAAAAATGACAGCTACCAGGGCCTAAAATTTTCTCATGTATTCATAAATAAAATATGATTCGGGTCTGCACATACTACATACAAGTACATGAAGCCAAACAACAGGTGGCCTTCTCTACATACATACATCCATTTCTAATATAAATTTAGCTCCAATCATGTGTATATTACGCTGCTATTTGACCTATTTGCTAGAACGTTCGTATATGACCGACCTTGTGTATAATTCAACAGCTTTCCATATCACTGCCAGTCCTTAACATCTCTAACAATTATAAATTAGATAAGCTCTTTCTTTTTTTTTAGGAGGAATAAATTAGATAAGCTGTATAAGGCTGACTTGACCAAGCCTTTAACTGCAAGTAACAAAACTTAACCCTTCAAAGCAGAATTGGGTTGCAGAGGAAGTAATGATGGAAGGTCTCTTATTCTGAAGCCATTTCCCCAAAGAGGCAAGACATAGACCCATTATAGCCATGGCTACCACAGAGCATGCAGGTGGAACTGCCTGGCTACTTCCCAAAAACTGAGTTGCAAGAAGACCTGCAAGTGTGGAGCTTTGCATTCCTGTGCATAGTGAAATTGTCCAGCTCACGTCTTCGCCTTCCCTGCAATAATTTTTGTCTAAGATGTTAGTACAGGTGTCCATAGGTGAATATATAAATGCACATGTATATTTTAACAACTAATAATATCAAAATAACAATTGGAGAAAGTGACTTGATGAATATAAGTAACTTAAATTTAGGCTTTTTCAAAGTAATACAATTGTTTGTAAGAATAATGCATTCAAATACACCACTGCAACTATAAGAAACCTAAGCTTAGCCCTCGAAATATGTTTGGGCCACCATGGGAGAGGAAGAAAGGTTGCACTGATATTAAGATGACTTTTTTTTGCATTAATATCTATTGTAACCTTATTATCATCATTCAATGGTACTTTCTCTTCATTTATTTTTACATAGGAATACGGAGACCATTTTTCATCACATTTCCTTTCCCTTTCTCTCGTTATTCTAAATACTGTTTGCATGCCAAACTATGCCTTCCATCCTTCAGTACTTACAATTTAGATCCTTCTATCCATTAGCAGATCCCACTTAACAGTTAAACCTATTTTCTTTCCAAATGGATAGCCCGGTTGCTTGGAATGTCAACAGAGATGGTTAAGATATTGAATAGAGCCTTGCATAAAAATGAAATACCCAAGCTCAATCTCCACATTCCCAAATGCTACAGATCAAAGTAAGGGTAAATTCTAACATTCTAATTTTTTTCTGAAGAAGGAGAAGGAAAGGGGGGTCGATAGAGAATTCGTATTTTTTGCACTAACGTGCGTGTGTGTGATCTGCAGAACAAATTACCAGAAAACAATGATACAAGATGATATATACAACGTTGATGCAATCAGTCAGAAGCTTGACTATACTGATGCGCGAAAGTAAGTCTCTAATAAAAGCATAAATGCTTGATATAATATCATTTGGCTGCATTTTGAAACAACTGAAAAATATTCTAAACAATGTAGCTACTATGAAAACAGTCTATCATCTGCGATCATAATTTACATCTTATGATCTGCCCAACAAATCTTAGCACATAACAAGAATAGAACCTCAGGTAGTCAGGTCCATGGTGAATGACCAGTTACTAAAAAGGTCGCGATACATCTCAGGAGTATAGTTTGGATTGCTTGAATTTTGTCTTAGTTTCTAAATTTCGAATTTGGAAGTAAGCATACCTAGATGTTGGAATGTTTGAGATCCAATATCCTAAAGTGAAGGCGGCAGCATGAAATATCAGTACAGGAAAAATCAGCTGAAGACCTTCTCCAGAAAGAATTTGACTCCGATTTATAGCTAGTGGGCTGCCAATGCACATCGAAGTACATATCATTGCAACAAAGGGCATCACAGGTTGAAGAACAGATACAACTGGCTGTGCATATGTATTGAGCAAAAGTCCTAGAGTAACTGAAACGAGAACAACCTGTCAAATATTTCCAGCTACATCCATCACCAAATTGAAAACAAATAGAAGAATGTGAAGCTCGAGAAGCCTTGTGAGATATGAAAAATGTGCTCACTGGCAGCTAAAGCGAACATTGCAAGTGGAGAGGGTCCATTAACACACGAGCTTCAGCAAATTTCTATTTGGTCAGATCGTTTTCCTAGTGAGTCACAAATTACCTGTAGTATTGACTTTGACATGGCAACTGCATCAACAGGAACTATGGATCCAATGATGAGACCTATTAATAGAGGCGTTAATAGACCAATCAATCTTGGTCTCACAGAGTTATTTTCTTTTTTTGGCAGGCCTGCAGCCTCCTAAGAAGAGTCATTTTCGTCATTTTTGTTTACTTCATCAGATATTTTGCATTAAATTGACGAGTACCTTTCTTAAAAGTTTGGGAAACGACAAATTGACAAGGACTTAATGGGCCAATTGAACTGGTGGCCCAAACTTCTTCTCTTTTCTCGTTTTTGCCTTTTGATAAAATTACTGATGAAAAACAAGAAATCGCATCAATAAATTTCCAACACGATACCCATCGTGCCTAGGTTTAATTAGTCAAGGGATTGAGTTAGTACTCTCATCTAAAAAGAGAAAATTTGATCTTAGGGAGTGTCACTTTGTAGTGGCCCCCAGTCGCGGTCATTGGAGAGGCATCGCGACAGCATAATAAAGCTGGGTTAACCTACCTATGTGGCCATAACTAAAGAGTTTGATTGACTTGTTCTGGTACCAGCAAGAACATACCCCATTGAATCATGAGTTAGGTACTCTGCACTTGGATCGTGAGTGAGCCCAACCCCTTTCTTAAAATTTTTGTTTAAAAAAAAATTACTAACGTGGATCTGGGATTCTAGATCAGGAGAAGAGAACAACATACGTACTAATTTAATTCAGCAAACCTACCATTGTTAATTAAATTAACTTTTTAATAGGCAGATCCAAGCTCATTCTCAACTTTGACTTGTAGCTACATGCAGAGTGAAACCAACATTTGTTAACTTGCTAAAGGGAGTGTGAAAATTGTCATAATGAAAAATCAAACAATACGGCTATGGAAAAACTTGATCAGCTCAAAATTTAAATAAGATTAGTGCACTGTGTCCGCTAAACCAATAAGTAAAAATTTCAAAAACGTGAAGTATAATATATCACTATTACATATGCATGTGCAAAAATACCGTAGGCTCACCCTAAAAAGTAATATTGATAGATTATATTTGACGATTTTAGCATTTTTACTTTTATTTTTAGTAGTTATAAGTAACTTTTGACCTCTCCAAAAGCATACAGTGACAGATGAGTTTTGATAAAAAAAAACTCATAAGTATTTTTGCAGTTTAACCCATTTTCAGAAATAGATCTCAAATTACTCATTCCATATGAGGCAATTATAGCCTCAATATTTTATAACAATAATTATTGCATGCTTCAAAACAGTTCGCAACAACAGATCAGAGTTCAAATCTTTCGACATCACATTATTAGTTAAATTTTGGAACAATAATTAAACAAAGATACGAATATCATCCAAGGTTCTAGCTGAAACACATCTGGGTTGGTGTTGAAGCTGAATGTAATCCTTGAACTTGATGCTCTTGAACAATGGCTCTTCCTTCTCCAGAAGCTTTGGTGCTGGCCCTATCTCTTTCTCAAGAGGTGGTCCATCTATTATGGCAATAGTCACTCTTGTGTTTCTCTCATTCACCGTTGCTCGATGCCAAATACTCTTGTACCTTCCGTTACTTACAAGCTAATTAATCAAAAACAGCCAAAATAATGGGTTAGAATTATTAGAAATGTATAGATCAAGGGTGGTTAAGCTAAACATTTCAATGAAATTGTTGTCTCAATATTTATAATTAATGCCGCCAGGTGAATCTTAGTTTAGTTTGTATGGTTTTAGCTCAATAAATTAAGGAGAAATTGCATCAATAAATTAATAACTACTAGAAAAGGGGTTTAATCACACAAAAATTCTAGTGTAGAACGTGATAATAAGCTTTTGTTTGCTGCTCATTTGTCATTGACACTTTTTAATAATTAAATTCTTTACATGGAATCACATAGTAACTCCTTAAAGAAAAATAATGAACCATTAATACTACTTTAATTCTTATTCAATGGCACTCACTTTATAGTTAGAGTCGTCACAACTGGTTTTTTTTTCAAAGCATTCCTATTATCTCCATTGATTCTTAAATTTTAGAAAACATCCAAGTCTATCTGGCAAAAAAAGAAAAAAGAAAGCATAAAAGTCCCTTATAACCCATCCTATGTGGCACTAACAATAATTAACAAGGTTCAAATTTGCTTAGTTGACATTTTTATCAGCACCATGTCAAAAAAAACCCATTAATTCCTAAACTACTCTCTCACCATATGCACAGCCACTTCAAATTATATTCCAATCCCACCTACTACACAGAACCAGCTTTTCTGCTAAAAGCATTTTTTATTAGCAATGAGGATAATCAAATTTGAACTGTTCATAAAATCTGATTTTTTTAAAAAAATTTATATTTTCTTAAAAATTAATTTAATGAGCGTGAAATATAAGAATAAATAATCAAAGATGAACCGTTAAGATAAAAATCAAATTAAATGCGGGTAACTATTATATCTTTAAAAATAAAAATCATTTTTAAAGATATAAATAGTTACCCGCGTTTTCACATGCGTACAACTGAATCTAGCGTTCGAGCTTGGCCATCCATGGCCACGGTGACTCAAAGCAACAATGGTGGTTTTAGATAAAAAGAAAATTAAATATAGTTACAGAAAGTGTGTTTATATGTGTGTGTGTGTGTGTAAGAATTATAAAAGAGCCAAACCTCGAGTTGATCTCCAGGAATTGCAAGTAAGCAATTAGGAAGGGGATTTACATTAATCCATTTGCCATCATGCTTCACCTGAAGGCCTGCAATTTCGTTCTGCGTGAGGATGGTGACTAAGCCAGTATCAGTATGAGCATGTAGCCCTAAAGCAAGGTCTGGACGTGGACATGGAGGGTACAAGTTCACTAGAAACTTTTGAAACCCAGAATCGAAACTCGTGGACTCGATGATAGCATCAGGTTCTAACCCTAAACTCTCTGATACTCCTTGAAGAAAAACCCTCACTATACTTCTGACCTTCCTAGTATACTCAAATGCCACCTCCCTGCAACAAACCGAAGGAGGCCATTAATTAGTAAGTTGTAAGGACGAGAAAGATCTAAGAGGCATACTATAGAAGGTGGCTTTTATGTCTACTTCTAGATTGCCTACAAATGGATGCCGCTTTCTGTCTGTTTAATTTCAAAAGGATATCACATATGAATACTTCTAACGTCTCTTGTATAGATGTCTCTAATAAAATGAACGTGAATAGGTTAAAAAAAAACAGGTGTGAGAAGTGTCAGCTGTGGTAGTGAGACCAATTAATTGAAGATCACGACGTACTTGAAACCAGAAGGTTTGTAAGGGAAATGGAAATGAGGAAAAGTTGTGACCCTTAGATAATCTCTCCAGTACTGAACATTCTCTTCTTGACTATTAGAACCAGTGCCATATGTAATGGGCTCGCCTTTGAACTCCTTCTTCTCTTCCAGAGGCAAATTATGAAACTCCACTGATTTCTTCATTACTTCCTCCATCAGGCTCTCTCGAATCCCATGATTTATTATCTTAAAAAATCGGTACACCCAAGTACAACGTAAGCTGATCAGGCCAAAAACAAGTAACAGCAACCCAGAAAAAGAAAAGGAAAAGGAATCAGTACTAAGAGCAACATTAGAGGGTTAAGCTTTAATCACCATGAAGAAGTTCCAATCTTGGCAGGCTTTACCAAGTTCTTGAACGGCATTGGCATGGATCTGAGGATCTTGTGAGGCGAGGAGGGAGAAGTCGATGATGGGTACGGAAGCAGCAAGGTGGTCCGCAACAACATCATCATGATGGTCAGCAAGAGAGTGGTAGGTGGAAGGGATGGAAGAGACGACGACTTTAGATTCTGCGAAGGTTTTGATGCTTGAAATGACATCGGATGATGATGAGGACAAAGCAGCAACGGAAGCCATGGATGTGAAAATAGAGTTGTAAGAAGAAGAAAGTGAAGCAGTTAGCTTCTAGGGGACCGGTGAGTTGAGAAATATTTGCATGTGGCGTGAGGACCTGTGAGGGATGAAATAGATGCAAGTGGGAGACAACACTTTTAATTATTTTAATTTTAGTTTAAGCTGAAAATCCATTTGGAAAAAGGATGTAATAATTTGCAAATCTATACTTCAGATTTATGACCCCACAGGTACTACCTGCCTCCTCTGATTAACAATGGCATGCTTGTTTAGGTATTCCGTTTTCTAACGGAACAAGCAAGTCAAGATAAAATTATCTCAAAATCTGTAAAAAGAACTTCGAAATCCATAAAAATTATCTTAAAATCCGTAAAACCATTTAGAAATTCGTAAACTCTTTTCTCCCAACGGAATTCCTTTCTCCCAGCAGAGTTTTCAAACATACACTGCATCATCGTTAAATTATTAAATTTAATAAAATAAAATAAATTCTTAAATTTAGTCGTATTTAAAACCATAGGTTACCTGCTCATTAAAAAAAACATTGAATTCAATCTCGAAAAGTCAACAGAAGAAGATTGTATCAAAATACGATGACCAATTAATGATGATAAAGGTGATCGGATAGGGAAAACATTATTGTGCTGCAAACCCTAAGATTAAGAAATGGTTTTTAATTAATATTGTGGGGTTTGAGGGGTGTCAGTGGATTTAAACCTCTCGCAAGAAGTAGATGGATAAAGAAAAGGCAATATTCATTTCTTCAGATAGAAAGAGGTAATAGATTTTCTTGGAACTCATTGATAAAAAAGTTAACTAGAGGGAGTTATGTTGATCTGACGAAGCTTTGTCGCAGGAGGAAGATAGCTTTGAAAGAGGCTTCCACACAACTAAAAAATGAAATTATATCTGCAGATTTTTTTTATGAAAAACTTTTACAGAGAACTTTTTTTGGATTTCGCGAATTTATCCATGAATTTGAAATCCGCAAATAAAAATTTTTGCAGATTTAAAATCCGCAAAAAAAGTTAATTTTAAAAAAATTGAAAAAAATAACTTGTAAATTTTAACCCCCAAATAAAAAATTGAAAACAAAAAATATATACAGATAAATTTTTACAAAAATTATTTACGAATTTTAAATCCACGTAAAAATAAATTTTCATGAACTTTATACCTAGGAACATGAAAGAAACAGAAGTAGTGAAATAGAAATAGTCACCAAAAGAGAAACGAAGCACTCCTATCAGTCGCAGTGAATGAGAAGGAATGGCGTCGACAAAATCCTAACTCAGACCCAGAGAGCAGATTCAGAGAGCTTATAGAAAGAGGAAACTGAGATTAGAGTGAATAAAGGGGTTGGAGATTGTCTATGTCCATGTGCAACGGATCCTATGCCTCCACCCACTCCGATGATGGCGTTGGATAGTAGGAAGATGAACAGGGGACTAAAGAGGAAGAGGGAGAAATGGCGGATGAAGGAGAGAGGAAGTGGAGGATAAAAAAGGTGGGTGAATGGGAGGATAAATCTTTAATCTGGAGGTAATTTATTTTCAAATTTTTTGAAGAAAATAATTTTTTCTGCAGATTTTAAATTCGTAATTAATTTTTTTAAGTTTTTTTAAAAATTGATTTTTCTTGCAGATTGTAAATCCGAAATAGGTGAATGGGAGGATAAATATTTAATCTGCAGGTAATTTATTTTTAATTTTTTTAAAAAAATAATTTTTTCTGCAGATTTTAAATCCGTATATAATTTTTTTCAGTTTTTTTAAAAAATTGATTTTTCTTGCGGATTGTAAATCCGCATGTATTTTTACCTACATTTAAAATTCACAGGTAATTTTATTTAATTTTTTTAAAAAAATTAATTTCTCTTGCGGATTTTAAATCTGCAGGTAAGTATCCGCGGATTTTAAATCTGTATGTAAATTCATAGGTATAACTTATTTTTTACTAGTGATCATTATTACATAATATTATCCTCTTTACATTATATAAATCCAACCAAATATTGTGATCGACTTTTTACATTTACATTATATAAGTTCAATCAGATATTGTGATCGACTTTCTACGTGTGAATTGTATGTAATCATCTTCCGTGTGATTCAACCAAACTCGCCATCAGGATTAGTATTGTAATTTGCAGAACTATGGTAAAAAAAACATTGTTTAGGGATATATATACCTTATATACAAAGAACCGAAACAGTAGTAAAGATTATTTGTCCGGTTGTGTTAAAAAATTGTCCGTTGGATTTAGGAGTGGAAGTCATTGTCGGTTGCATTGCCACCATGTTGGATTATCGGTATAAATATTAACCTTTTGTTAGCTATACATCAATTACTTTGGTTAAACATATTTCTTCTGATTAATAAACTGGGTGATCCTTTATCTCATTGTAATAATGGTTAAGGTGTAACAATCCCACGATTTTTTTATTAAAAGTGTATTCAGTATCATATACTTTTCATATATGTAAAAGTACTTGTAAAAATTCAAAATGGGTTGCCGTTAAGTATAACTTAATATCTGCTTGGGTAAATATCAATAAATAATTAAAGTTAAATTAAATTGGAAGCAATTGGACCACCTGCAATTCTTTTTTTTTAAGTATAAACCATCCGGTATCCTATGGTATCATGGATTCATTGCCCGGCCCAGACTAATCCAGACCTCTACGAGGAGATCTTACGGTGGTAGCGAGGTACCGATGGGACAACCTTTTTAAGGTTACGTTAATTATCGCGACTGTCACTCCCCAGGATTCGAACACTCTCCTTGAGGAATGCTGGTAGTAGCCCTTGTCAACTCTATCAAACGCCAATTGGTGCCACCTACAATTCTAAGAAAATGAAATTCAACTACCGCAGTCAACGCAATACTAATGAAGAGAGTGAAGAAATATTGTATTGTTGAGAACGATTGTGAGTACATAGAGTTTTTTTTTTTTTTTTGCTAGTAAGAGTACATAGAGTTTAATAGCAAGGAAGGGAGTACATAGAGTTTAATAGCAAGGGAAGGGAAAGCAAGAGAAATCAGAGTGAGTACTGCGAGTACAATGTACCTAATATGTTCACAATGAAAGGTAGGACAAAAATAAATAGTCGGTTGCCTGTTGTTGACATTCGTTAGCTGCGTCTAACGACCTTTGAGAATCTTGGGGTAGTTGCTGGATCTCCAGATCCTAACCATCTGGTCCGACATTGGGGGGAGCTTACCACGGACACAAGCTCCAAGTGGGGTTCCACGTGCTCCCTACGTACTTGACCATTGAGATTCCTACTGGACAATGTTTTGATATGGTCTTATCTGTTAAGCCCTGGATTAGTCTGATCCAAGTCATTTTTTGGACACACAACATTGTTAAATATGCATATACAAAAATAGTGTGAGCCCCAGCATAAAATGTTGCAATATTAGATTATATCTAATGTTTTTTGCATTTTCTCACATATTTTGAATATTTATTGGTATTTTTTCTCTTCCAAAATGTAAATGATACTAAATACACTTTTAGTAAAATTTCATGAGTAATTTTACACCTTATAATAAACCTCGTCCACATGTGCATGTCATCTTAATTTAAACATGCAGGTTGCCACTACCTCTAATGCTACATGTCATCAAACCAACCATGGATGATCCTCAAGCTTCCAAAGCACATGTATTACTACCTCCGTTCTTAATATTATGCACCTCACGTTGGCGAGTAGTCAATCCTGCATCATTAGCTAAGGGAAAAAAAAAAGACTAGTTTTTTCAACACCTTTATAGTTTCACATAACTTTAAATATTGCAGAAATATTTGAGTGGTTAGGATTTTCTATCTTGAAAACAAGTATATTTAAAAGTGAAATTTCCTAAGCCACCACTTCTTCGAAATAGCATACTACCACCAAGGAGAGAATACATGGGAACATTTAGAAGTTGCATGGATTAGTTTGTTTTAAGTAATTTCAGACTGTAAAAATTAATTATATGAGAGGGAGTTTTGTCCTGGTTTATGAAAGCAGCTTCTGAGAGGCTGATCTAAACAAGTTTTTAGTAATAAGCATCTTAGCAGCTTAATATGGGGGATTATACTATTCGTCTTGTGTAGTCCATCACTAGAATCCACGGTATAATCCATTCATAATTCCAACATGGTTAAAGAATATATTTGCCTTTTGTTGTCTGATGTTTGGGTCAATTTTATGAATTTTATATATGCCTCTGGATCAGAATCATCTGGCTTCCTAGATTGAGGTAAAAAAAACTAACGGCTCGTTTGGTACTCTAGAATTAATTTTGGTGAAAATGAAAATGGAGATGAAAATGGAAATGAAGATGGAAATGAGGATGTAAATGGATATAAATATAAAAAAATGATGGGTCAAAAAATCAATTCTATGGAATTGAATATAATTCCATGAGTTACATCATGGAATTCATTTCTAGCCATTTTGAATTTCATTTCCATTTTTAATTCCACCCTCCGATTCCACCATAGCAAACAAAGGAAATGAATTCAATTTCCATTTCCTCCTCCCAATTCCATTATACCAAACATGGCATAAGAATTTCAAAGCGGGTTGCTGCCAGACGCCACGGTTCGTGTTGCAAATCTAGCCCATCTCCTGGGTCATCGCTATCATCATGTCTTGCACAGGCTTGTTGAACATTTCCGTTGAGCTTGTGCAGCGCATAATACTCTTCCACAAAGCTCGAAGGCTTGCTTCATCTTCATTGAACTCTCTACTCATTCTCCTTCATGCCGATCACAGCCCCTGTTCTTTCTTATCCGAGCTTTTCCTTTAAACGCCATGCCCCTCTAGCCAAAGTCTCTTCTTTTCCCCGTCCATGTGTCCGCATAGGCCACGCAGTAATTTCAAACCCCTCACTTCCGACAAAAGCCCAAGCGTGTAATCCTCAATGTAGATGGAATTAGATTGGGATTTCAGGTGAAACACCTAGATTTTCTCTAGGGAGGTGTCTAGGGATTTCTGTGAACTCAAGAGATAACGAAGGAGAGCTTGATAATGGAGTTAGCCAAGCTTCTGGAGTTGACTTCGATCAGGCTGAGAAGGAGGCTTGAGGCCAAAGTGCCATGCCTGAGCGGTTTAGGTATTTGACTAAAGAAGCTCCCGACCCACCTGTGCGGTGGTCATGGTTTGTAGGTTAGTCATTCATTTTTTACTCTCCTTTCATCTCTTTTTCACTATGCTCGCTTTTATCCGTTAGTTAATGAGGAGAATGCTTGAATGAAAAGAAACGAACATAAGCCATTCAATTTACTGGTTTTAAATTTGTTGTTTAGTAATTTTATTGAGTATTGTGGTTCTGAAAATCCAAATCTTCCCCTCCTTAGAGTATCTGCAAATGGTAGATAACTATTGAGTTTTATGGCTAGGGGTTTGGCTTGTTGTGAAGATTTCATTTGATAGTATTGGATGTTAGGATGTTAGAAAACGAGAAAAGTTTTATACTTTCATAATGAAGTGGCATAACTTGGTATGTTTCAGCCTTTATTTCTACATATTTACTGGGAAGTGGGATCAAATACACTGTTTCAATCTGGAACTGCTAGGAATGGATTACTGAAACATGCTTGTCTCATCTTTCTAAATTGGTCAATCTCCTGCAAATAAGGATTCTTCTCACTGAAAGAAAATATTATAGTACTTGTTTCCTCTCCATTTCATTATATTGAAAGAAACCTGTTTTTGCATTTCGTTGACAGAGATGATCAAGAGAAAGAGGTTATACGGTTTTTCAAGACTCGTTAAAAAGAGAGACGATGTTTCATCCGCAATGGCTGTTGCAGCTGTACTCGCTGCCGTGGGTGAGCCTTGGATAAGAGTTCTTGTGTTGATCTCTTTTACAGTCCTAGCTATTTCTCACCATTCAAAAACGCTTTAGAGGGAAAAGAAATTCCTGAAGTTGAAACAGCAAAGAGGAGGCTTCCAATTCCACTGCTTGCTGCAGCTTTAGCAAAGAGGGAAAAGAATCCGTGTTGCTGCCAAATGGGCCGGGTATTGGCATTTGCATGGATGATTGTGTAAGTTTATGATGACTTTGGCCACCTTATCTTCATAATAGAAAGAATAGAGCGAAGAGGTTTATACAATTTTGTGGTAACAAGAGACATGGTAATAGATGAGAGCCGTTAGGCTGAAAAATTGTTGAATGTATGTTATGTGTTGAGATTAAATCCACACCTCTTCTCAATAGAGCATTTATACCACAAAGTTATGAGGTCGTTAGTCAAACGGTCCGTCTATTACTTTTGTAGATTCATCGTTCTTTTGCACTTGGACTTTTTCACTACTTGCTACTTGCTTGGAAACTTCTTGTATGAGAACAAGTTGGATTTGATCAATGACAATCGACCTTGCACATAAACATCAATCATACGCTTTGTACGCTACAAATCAGTCAGCATGCAAGTCGTAAGTTCTGGTGGAAGACTAAGTAGGTCACCTGTTTTATAAAACATGCGACATAAGCCATACCATTTAAGCATAACATAGATGACCTGTTTTGACTAACTTATTTTAAGTAATTTACAATGTATGAGTAAATATGTTAGAGAAGTTTAACATTGTATGCATTAAATGTTACTAAATATTTAAGCCTAAGAAAATAGTGTACTATCAACAGCTTCTGTGAATATTTTTTACTATAATTTTTATATTTTTGGCTATATTGATGATAAGGATTTTACAACATTGTGATTAATTTGTGGTTAAAAATTTAAGGCTTTAGCATCTTTGCTTAGGAAACTGTTGCTGGAAGGATGGAGGCAGCGTAAATTTGTATTTTTTTTAGGAGAAAATTGAGTTCGATGGATTAAAAGATTAATTTCAATTGTACTAACAATCTAGAATTAATAAGAATAAAATTTAACATAACAGGGAAAGATAGGATTTCAACAATGAAGATTTGCCCAAGGTAAAAAAAAAAATCTCTCTCCTGAAACAATGAATTACTTAGTGCCAACCATTGATCTTTTGATCAACGATAATTGAAAATTACAAATGCAAACATAGAATTCCATTTACATGGACCCTTTCTCCTACAAGTACGAATCAGAATCAGAGTCATCAAGTGTTGAATCTGATGTAGTCTCCAGAGGGCTCCCACTTTCACTATCTGAAGTTCCCAACGTCGTTTCTTCAAGAGGGTGTTTTAAGAACCAATACATTATACTAGCTGTTAGTGTAAGGATCATCTTTTGATTCACCTGAAAATATATGTGAAGTTCAGACAGAGAAATTATGAGCATGGATTATTAATGAAGGCAAATCTAAAACTCATTGTGTGATATGTGGGAGAGGAAGAGACAACTACCTCCGTGATGTCTTCGGGAAGCAAGAATATAGAACATCCTAACTTTCTAGCAATGCTAATTATGTAGGTTGCGTTCATCTTTTTCTCCTCATCTGCAACACACAAGCATATATTGATCAAATTTTTGCAAAATTTAAATTAAAACAACTAACAAAAGAAAAACTCTCCTAAATTTGAAATGAAACTAGACAACAACTACATAAATCGTATATTTCATTTTAGCAAATGAAATGACAAGTGTTGAAAGAAAATGTACCAGTTAGTCCTTTTTTAACAAGACTCCAATCGACAGCTCTGGACTGCACGGAACTAAGAAGTTCAAGAAAAAAAATTCCATTCGACAGGCTTTTATCCTGAAATTAGACATTGTAGCAATCAGTAGAGAAAATGCATGCTTGCTTACAAGATCTACCAGAAAAGGAATATACAGTTTTGATGCCAGCACAATATACATTAATAATCAAAATGTTTTTACAATGCCTTTTCATGCGCCAAAGAGAAAATATTCAAGCCACTAATATAAAATAGCAATCCCAAATTTTTTTTTTTCCAGTCTGTGACTGCTATAGTCTTGATAAATAAAAGGATTACGGATAGATATTCAATACCTTAAAACTATCCATGCGGCTTTGCCTTCTTGAGCTGCTTACTTTGCAGTTGGCCCACTCTAGAATATCAGCATCAGTTAACTCCTTTCCATGAGTGTGAAGTCTCAAGTTCTTTAGAAGTTGTAGCATGTTGTATCGCATCAGTTGCCACAAATAAGCTAAAAGATAAAAAGTGTCATTATCGTGTTTAGATGGAAGTGATATGAAAGTTTAAATCTCTGGAACACATCCAATTTTCAGTGGATTTATATTCTACTACTTTGCAATGAAAAATAATTTGGAGGTTATAGTTAACGTACCTAGTATTAATTTTTTATTACCCTGCACAATGTCATTGCCAGCAATATTTACAAGAGAAAACCTGAGTTGTCTCCCTAGTTTCACAACTTGGTTGCAATTTTCCACTTTTTTGAACGGCATTTTTATTGGAGGCTTGTTAGCAATCTTCCAATTGACAATCCCCGGTGACACCTTGTCAATGGTCTCTAAAAGTACCCACCTGTTGAGAAGAAATATTAACCTGACTCAATAATTTAAAAGATAAAAAAGTTGCTAGGCATTCAATTTAAAATGGTTAACGGGGAAGGTCCCAAAATTTGTGTGTGTTTTGAGAAATTTACTATCAGGTCCCAACAAGAAAAATTAATGAACAAAAGGTTTCAAAGATTGGGAAAATTACTCTGATATCCTAAGGGATCTTTTTATGAATAATTCCAATTGTAAATTTACTACAATGCCTCAATAGCTGTCATCAACAACCTTACCGACCATCATTAACAACATCACCAAGTATTATTAATAACCTCATCAGCTGTCAATAACAGTTGGACTGGCCATCATTAACAACCCCAACAAGTGTTGTTAATAACTAAACCAGTGGTCATTTATAACCTCAACAATTGTCGTTAAATTTATTAATCTCACCAGCCTTCATTAACAACTCCACTCTTGCAGGTGTCATTAACAACCTCACCGGCCGTCAATAACAACCCCACTCTTGCAGTTGTCATGCAGTTTTATTACAACCTCGGTAGTCATTTGAAAACAGTCGCTGCCTTCATTAACAACCTCAACAGCTGGGACCTTTAGTAATTTTGTTAATATTTAGAATATTATATTCATTAATTTTTCTTATTGGGACCTGATGGTAAATTTCCCTTTTTGGTGGGGGATACATAGTAATTCAATTTGAAATTGTTGGGAAAGGATCAAAATTTTGAACCCAAAAGGGATGAAGAGTCCAACTCGGTCATCAGTGCCATGGGTTAGGATGGTATACCCACCGAATCACAAGGGAAATATAGGTCGAACCTTCTCCAACAATATTCTCCACCCTAAAATGACCATGACCTTGCTATAATACTACTAGCAAGATCATGTTCAACCCAAGGTTAATAGCAAACTCTTCAATTTCAAATGAACTTTTACAAATTTCAATGGGTCAATAACAAAAGAAAGAACAAAGACAATTAAGGAAGTATTTAATGGGTTTGTGGAATGGTTTAACAAAGTAAATAACATTTGGATCAATGAATGCTAATGAAGATAGCCTAGATAATTACATTTCGAGATAAATATGCTTATTAAATTTTATTAAATGTATTTATGCAAAAATCAAAATTAGTTGGCACGATTTGAGTTCCCAAGTTCATTAAATTAAGCTTTTGTTTATTCTTTTAGTTAGTATTTAATATTTTTATTCCCTTGTGTTTGAAAATGGGCATGATCCACCCTTAATGGATTAGGCCCAAAACCCATATGTTGGGTAGATTTATCAATAAATATATTTATGGAAAATCAATGGTAATTTTCTCAAAAAGATTAAATTTGAAACACAAGCGGGAACAATTATGGAAAGTGGGTAGTTGCTATTGTTTGAATTTATTGTGAATATTAAATAAGGGGACAACACACAAATAGACGGTGCTTCCATCTTTTCCTCTCCTCCTTTTCTAATGCTTCTGCTATGTAAAATCAATCTGGATCTAAATCTGTTATCTGTAATACGTGTGGGTATCTGTGGAGACATCAAGTAGGAATTTACAGGACGCCCCGAAATCTTTTAGTGGTATCAAAGCAAAAAAAAAAAACCATGACTTACGCAAAACCTTTTTGCTTGTTTGGTGATTTTCTTTCATTTATAACTCTGGCATGGTTAATATATATGAAACCATGTGCATCTGTGTAAAATCTACAAGATTTTGAATTTTGTTTTGTTTAGTTATGAAATACAACACATGGATTTCGTTTGTATAACTACTGATCAGTGATTTATCTTTTTTCTCTTATTTTTTATTCTGTGAATTTTTCCATAAATTTATACGACATATGCATTTCTCTAAAAAATTGAAACTATTCATAATTGGAGAGTAATAGGTTACATAAAACTTAAAGAAATCCCTAAATATGGATCAAAAGAAATTCACAGAGCATACTTTTCCGAAAATTCAAATCCTGATCAAAGCCTACAGAAAATGGGGGTCTCAGGCTTTCAAAATACTCCTATTACGTAGATCTCGTCGAAACGAAGAAATCGATATTAAGAACAAGAAAATCGGATGCAGGACGATAAAGTTATAGAGGAACGATGAAAACCTTTTGCAGATGAACAATGGCAAAAAGAAAAAAGAAAAAAAAACGATGCGTGGTTGAAAAAGAATGTTGTAAGGTGGGTGCAATATCAAATGAGACATAGTTTGTTTCTAAAAATCCAAAAATTCAATATCTTTATTTTGATATACTATTTGCCTATTTTCTAAAGCAAATACTGATATGTTTTGATATAATTCAATGTTTAGTTAAGGATTTTGTGAAATTTTTTTAACTCCAATCAATCTTTCTATTTAGGAAAAAGGATGGAGAAAGAAATCTCTAGCAGCAATGAAATAGGGTTGCGGGCCCAACCCGCCAACTTAGATGAGTTCGGGCTGACAAAAGCCAGCCCCATCGCCCAACCAATGGGTTAGTGGGCTAGCCTATTTTTTTATTTTAAAAATAATATATTATATTATTTTTACCTTTTTCATTTTAATATTTTTTAAAGTATGATAAACAATACTTAATACTTTAAAAAATAGTATAAAATATTTTATTTTTCAGAACAACTTTCTATAATACTATATTTAAAATTATAACATAACATTTATACTTATATTTTTTTTAAAACTTAAAAATGTCATTATTGAAAATTTATTGTTGGAAAAAGAATAATATAATTATACAATTTTATGAAAAAATTGGCAAAATATGTTGGTGGGTTGGCCCACCAACCTAGCATGATGAAATGCGGGTTTAGGGACCAGCTCACAACCCATGGGCTGGCCTGTTTTCCTATCCCTACACTAAAACAATGTCTTACTAGTTAGTATATGTGAAACATCTTCAAGATGTGTCAAACATAATAAGATAGCTTCAAGAAGCTGGACATACTATGACTGATGAGCGGTAAATTCAGGCTGTGATCAGATCACTTCTCACTTCCCCACAGTTAGGAACACATGAAAGTGAGCTTTACCCACAATGATAACATCATCACTTTTGATGTAGTGAAACATCTTTAGCTTGAGGATGAACACCGGGAGGCATACAAGGCTTCTAGACATGGCTATTATGATGAGAATGTTGATTCTTCCAATGTCAAGCCCAACTTCAAGAATGGCAAGAAATTTCATGGGAAAGACAAAAAAATGTCTCTAGATTCAAAAAGGGTAGAGAGCAGTTCAATAAGAAGGAAAGAAATGTGGCAAGAAGAAAGTTGACCTGTGAAGAAAAAGGTTGTAAATACTTGTCCGATCAGGAAGTTTAACTGTGAATGCTTTAGGCAATGCTCAAGAAGTGTTACGTATTGACAATACATGAATGCTTTAGATAATACATGAATAAAGTAGAAAATTAAACAGAACATAAAATTATTCCTGGTATCTCCATTTGGACTAACCATGAACCCCTCTCTCTCTATTGAGAAGTGCCTCCTGAGTACATTTGCCCTGTCACTTCTTTTTATAGATACCTCTTGTCTCTTCCATTTATTTTGTCTTGGCCTTTGTAAAGACTTTTCCAATCTCCCACTCAGATTTTATTTCTAAAAATACGGCACCTCTTGCCGCCTTTCTTTCCCTTCTTCTCCCATTCAGATTCCAATCTGTACTACCTTGTTCTTGTGTCTCATAAAGAGATGTTGTATGATCTATCTCTCTATTGTCAAGAAATTCATTTTCTAAAAATATGACATCTCTTTTTTCAATTTCAGTTACTGGTCCATCTTCGTTTTCACCTAAGAAAATGTATCCTTTTAATTTTTTTGAGTATCTTATAAAGATACATTTCTTTCCTCTTAGACCCAACTTCCCATATTTATGAGAATCATTATGAATGTATGCAACCGACCACCTGGGTCTTAGGATACTTAGATTTGGCTTGCGTTTTGTCCATAACTCATAAGGTCTGGAAGTATCTGATTTTGAAGGTACATGATTAAGTATAAAGGCTGATGTTAATAAAGCATCACCCCAATACGAAATTGGTAGGTTTGCATGAGCCATCATTAACTTAACCATGTTTAGAAAAGTTCTATTTCTTCTTTCTGAAACTCCATTTTGTTGTGGAGTGCTGGAATAGTTAGTTGTCTAATTATCCCATTTTCTTCACAGATTTCATTGAATTGATCGAACAAGTGTTAACAGACTCAGACTTTAGTTTTCTGGCGTCTTTCAACACTTCAGATCCTTATTCTTTTGTGCTCAAGGGTTCAAATGAATCGTGTAACCTTTTTATTGCTTTCTATATTGAATTAGTTTTGGGTTCGTGGGGTCTTTACCTTGTAGGTTCACACAATGAGCAAATTTTAAGGAAAAAAAGCTAACCATCATGTCAAAAGTTTAATGCAATATTAAAACGAACCTTACTTCTTTTCAAACCAAATCAGACACAAGCTTACCCAGTCTCCTACGACTTTGTAAGCCATTTAGCACAACTTGATGGGATTCGAACTATGTTGGCTCATACCAAACCCTTATGCCCCGTTTGGTACGCGGAATTGGTTTTGATGGAAGTGGAAGTGGAAGTGAGATTAAAAATATGTTTGGTATGCTGGAAGAAGTGGGTATTATTTTAATTTAATATTTATATTTGTAATATGAAAAAGACTAATATACCCCTCTAATAAAAATTCTCCTCTCCCCAAAAAATTCACCTCCCTCTCAGCAGCAAATTCCAACAAGCGTAGGCGTCATTGGCCACCATCGGCATCCATGGTTGCAAAAATTCCGACAAGCACAAGCACAAGCAGCAAATTCCGACAAGCAGAAGTAGCAAATTCCGAAATGCAATCCACCACCAAGAAATCTATTCCCACTAAACCTTCCATCACCTCCTCCGCCTCACCAACCACGATTTCCGCCTGCAATTAGAAGTTTCACCACGACTCTTACAGTTTTGACAATATCGAGGTAAGCTTTTGATGCGGAATCTGGAGACCAAGCGAGTTTTGGTTCATCGTATCACAAGATCGAAGAGCTTTTGATCGGAATCTGGAGACCAAGCGAATTTTGGCTCATCGTCATTGAGGTAAGCTTTTGATCGAAGAGACAGAGACCGTCGGCGTCACTGAACAGGAAGCCGTTGTCGTCGTTGTGACAAAGTCAGGCGCCCGTCGCCGTCGCCGTGACAAAGTCAAGAGGTCGATGTAGTCGCCGTCATCGATCTGAGTGAGCGGAGAGAAGCTGGAGGGCAACGCTGTCAATTAAGAAAATACATAAGGGTATAATAGTCCTATAATTTCATTTCCAAGGAACTCATCAGTTCCATAGATATTGTTGGGAATTGATATCAGTTCCATGGAACCATTTTTGACTTCCATGGAACTCAGTTCTCACTAACCAAACAACACAATTTTTCACTTCCTACCTCAATTCCAATTCCGCAACTTCATTTCCAACACACCAAACGTAGCATTAGATCTCGTCGAGAATTGGCATTATTGTTGTGGGACTCTAGCTACTTGGAGCTGGGGTGCTCTATGTTGACTACTGCGTGGTTAGCACCAAGCCTCCCAGACTCGAGTTGACCCCAATTCATAGATCCTAGGGCTCTATAATACTATGTGGCCTTTCAGAATCCTCTTTTTGCTAATAGAACATTATTTCAGATTCTTTGATATCTTGTATGAGTTTAAATAAAATGACTAATAAAAGACTAGATCTAGATTGGCTAAGGCCTAATTTCAACACAACTGAAAAACACATGCTTTGAAAGATTATTTGGATTTTAAAATGTACAAACCTGCCAGGTGTTATATAGTCTCAAGAAAAAGAAATCAACAAACCTGTTCTCGTTCGATGTATACTAGAAAAATTAGAATGGTAGAGAAAGCACACCCGTTTCTGACGTCCTCAAAGACATTGTTGATGTATGTTGAATTGCCAAGACTATTAATCCAAAGGCGAAAAGCTCTCTCTTCTCTTGAATCTTGGGTGTCATCCGGCAATGTTTGAAGGAGAGAAGCCGGTGTTGTTTGGTTTGAAAATCCATTCCTATGAGGAAAAAAGTGAGCAAACTTGCATGCATCGAACATTACCGACATCCCTCTAGTGTAGAATGGCTTTCATAGGACATCAAATCATAATTTTAAAAACTAATGAAAAAAATAATATAGTAAATCCTATGAAAACAGATAGGCTAACACTTATCATATGGTACAGACTGTGCATCATGTAGTACGACCAATGTGAGCCTAAATATAGAACTTTGACGAATAACTACACTGCTATATGTATACCATATTGTGTCTTTATTAGAAAGATTCTCACCTATTCTGGAAAATATGTGCAACAAAAGCAAGATTAAGGTTTTGGCAACCTTCAACTATATCTCTTGCAGTCAAGTATCGTTTGCAGCCCATCTTCTCCGCATGCTCAATAACCAACTTTGCTCTTTCGAAAGGATTTTTTACAGCAAATGTTGATGGGTTGGTGTACTCAGGAGCAAGAACATTTAGAAGATGAGCATAAGCTTCAGCATCCTGCAGGTTCAGAACCACAGAGACTCAAACACCAACTAAAGTACAAATAATGTTTGAAAAGTTGGATAAGGTTTTTTGCGTGATTTCTTAACTGCAATCTTACAAATAATGAGTCCATTTGGGAAAGCGGTGGAGAAGTTTTTTTAGGTTTACAAAGTAAATATGTGAAGAAAATTATCTCGATTTATGAAAAAACTCGGTTGAACGTGCAATTGAAGAGCTCAAACGCTTTCTTAAATAGGCACAATATTTTATCCCCATTAATCAATATCAATTAGAATGATTAAAATTTCTGGCAAAAGCTTTCGAAACTGCCAATCAAAAGAAATATAATAAAAATGTTCCCATGAAAACCAAGTGGATGAAAAACAACAATGTGTACCTTGAGTGGCAGGGGTCAGAAAAAACGTGGTTGTTCAATGAAGGGTAGCTTATAAGCACATTCTAACGTATAGTATCGCACTTACCTTAACATCAAAGGAGAAGTTAGTGATTATCTTTGTGTACCCCGCTTTCTTCAAATGGAAATTCATCCACCTCAACAACATTTTCTCCGGAGGTAGAGTCATTAATTCTTCCATGTCCTGTTAGTATTAAAAAAATGAAGATAAACATAAACAAACAATTCTTCAATAAGTTCATTCAACTCAACCGTGTCAGAAAATGTTTACCTTGCTGTCATCAGCCAACTCCACCAACTGGGGAGTTTTCTTTAGGTCGAGGCTCGCCAATAATTGTATCTATTTGGAGCATTATATTTTGCATCAACGTATAATATTCCAGATTTATTCAATCTTGTCCAATTACAAACCACAAGATGAAATTCTTTATCTACGCACGTGAATTTACCTTGATAATCTGTGAGATTAATCCTAGCACCAGATGACGCTGAAATCAAAGGAAAGAAAAAAGAATTACTCCAACTGGGCTAAAACCAAAAAATAAAAAAGGGAAAAAAAAACAAAAGGTAGCCAGACCAGGTCAAACGAAAATGCAAACCAAGGATAACAAAAGGGATACTGACTCACTTTTTCAAAGATCACATATACATTCAGACTCCTTTTTCCACATTTATTATAGATAGCACATCTGCACCATTTTTTTAGTCGTTACCCCTCTCTAACGCACAACTGAAGATTTTCGATCAGTTCAAAAAAAGGACAGTCCTCTTAAATAATTTTGGAGCTCGTGGATTATTGAATGACACCCCTTCAAGATGCTTGTTGTTACACCAGATCAAACACCAAAATATCTAGGAATTATGTCCATGCAGTATAAACGGGTGTGGCACTTGCAGAGGAGTTTAAAGAAAGAAAGAAAGATAATGCATTGCATCATGAAAATACATTACATAAATTATATAAATAGGTGAATAACTGATCTGACTAGTCAGCTCTCATGCATGAAAATTGCAATGGCGTACAAACATACCCGCCCTTCAATGAAGTCCTGGGTGCCGATATTGAGTACTGTACATCCAATTGCTTTAGCAGAGTTGAGGCAGAGAGTGTGATTTTCATTACTTTCCCACGGATTGAGTACTCTTTTAGTATTGATTGCCCGTTCATCGATTGTGCCAGGAACTGCCACATTGATAAGCTTACTGCAACAATGTGTAATTCTTTTGAAAACAGGAATTTCATGTAGTTGAAAAATAAGAAAACCAATGAACAAACATGGTACCATAGAAGAACACCATCTTTTGCAATTTCAAAGAGATCATTGGTTGAAGCGTCAATGGGAAGGTATCTCTTGAGGAACTCATCTCCAGCAAGATAGTTGTTTATATGTGCAACATATGATGCCTTCTCAGATTCACTGATTGTGTGAAGCAATGTTGTGGTAGCAGCCTTCAGAAAAGCCGAGGAGTTCTTTGGACTACCTGCTATTCTGGAACTTGCAAGAGTTTGTAGTTTCAAGTAAACCTGTCATCAATTTAGCAGTATTTTATTTTTATTTTTTTTTACCAAACAAATCAAACTTTGAACTGCCTACAATCACTGAAATCGTTTCAAGTTTATTTTTCCCTTCTTATCCATTCTCCCTAATCTAAACATATCGAACTTTCTGCATGCTGGGGAATTTTTGTGAAGAAAGTTTTCTGAACAAAGGTAAAGGGTATTAATTAAATTATATTTTGAAGATTGGGAAGAGACATATGGTCAACAGGAACAGGAGAAAAGAATGCAATTGAAACAGATGCATCGTGAATATGATATGCTAGCTTAAAATGTTCAATTCAAGAAGAATAAACTCACCTTGAGAAATGACTCAAAATCCACCTCCTCGTCTACGTTCTTATACAAGTCCTGGATAGAAGCAGCTCTCTCCTCCTCACTCAAATTTTCTCCCACAACTTTTAAACTCGACATCTTGGAAGCCAAGTCCCCAATCGCGAACTTCTCATTATCTCTCATCATGCTCATGAACTACATCAAACATGGAGAAGTACTGCAGTCATGAACTACATCAAACATGGAGAAGTACTACAGTCCTCAGGATACAACACGAGAACAGTGGTAGAAATCCAAATAAGCATAATAAGCAGTATCGAAATAATTTGTATGCACGAATGGGATCGAAGAATTCGCTTAAGCACTTTTCTGTGAATTAAAAAAAAACAGAGGATTGGATCGACGATGAACTTACTTGGGATTTCAGGCTACGAAGTTCAACTTGAGTAAACTGATTTTGAAGCCCTGGATCTGAAACAAGAATTCCCCAGTGGCCCGACATTGCTTTATCTGCTTGAGGCTGAATTGAGTTTCCCTTCTATTTCTGATATTGGAGAAAAATGCAGATTGGGAGAGAGAAGAAAAGGGGTGAGAATCAGAATCCAAAATTCGGTATCAGATGCTCCTCTGTTCCATTTTCCGAAGGCGATAAGAAAATTGGAAGGGGAAGCCGGCGATCGACGCCTTGGGACGGAGAATTCAAAGATGCTCTAAGAGCGTGAGAAGAAGACAGTGAGTGAGGAAGAGAGAGAGAGATTTCAAATTATCATGACAAGTCTTTGTTACCGTTGCCGGCGATTTAAAATTGTCATGTAAGTTTGAACAAAGCCTAATCTCAGACAAATTAATTTCACTCATGTACTAATGGCCCTTCTTTTTACCGTTAACGGCGATTTCAAATTGTCATGCGAGTTTGAACATGCATCATAATGAATTAGGCCCCAAAAGTTACTTAAATTATTAAACAGTTATTAAATAAATAGTGACCTAATAATTATTAACTACCTTAATCATACACTCAAATTATTACTGTAAGATCTTTTTAGCCTGGCCATTCCTTGCATTTTTAATATTTAATATAATTTATTTGGTATTTAATATAGGTTATTAATTTTAAACTCTTTGTTAACCAAAGATAGTGTTAAGGCCACTTTATTATTCGGCTTTCAGCACCCTAAAATATTTTTTCATTACGTCAAATACTTTAAAATATTTTTATGTATCAAGAAACATTTTTGTTGTGTTATTATATTTTTGTGTGCACCAGAAAATACTCTAAATTCACATGAAAAATTACTTGAGGATGTTATCTTAACCTTTTATTATTTTATGTGATATTATCTTTACTTACATCCTTACATTATTTTAAAGTATATTTTTAAGTCCATTTTAATTTATTGTGATAAAAAATTTAATTAATAATGTTAAAGAGAAGAACATGACTCCACCAATGATATTATCGTTCTAATGCTATTCATTTTTATTTTGAAAATTTAAAAAAAACAATTTTATTACTCTAAAACATATTACTGCACGTGAAGGAAAACTTTAAACATAATTAAGTCTACCTTAATATTAAAAAATTCTTTTTTAAAATTCAAAAGCTTTTCAACCTTATTCATATATAATATCGGCTATAAAACATGTGTACAAAATTAATAAATAAAAAAATGATGGATAAAATATATGTTCACATTAAAATTAAATGAGGTGAATTATAAATAAAATCAAATAAACATTCTATTTTTGTCTTATAAATAAAATTGGGTGACTAATGTAATTAATTAAGAGTTGATTAAAATTGCATTTAATATTGAGACAACTCACCCAACTAAGCGGGGATTATTCTAATGGAAGGGGTTATTTCGCAACCCTGATGAAAAATTCTCACATTTAATGTATGAAATTGTCTCATCTAATGTACATATGTTAATATGTTAAAACAGAGAGAAAACTAAACTAATTTAAATTTTGGATCCTACAAATATTAAAATTAAACTTTGACGTCACGTCGCTCCCATCATTCACTGCCCTTTCCTTCAGTCACGCCACATGTTATTTCTTTTCATTTGTTTAAAAGGTTAAGGTGATTTCTGTCATAAAAGTATTCGCGAAATCTCATTGGCCACGTGAAATTTTTTTTTTTTTGGAGATCAATCTCACTTTGGAAGTTATAAATGAAATCTATGTTACTCTGAAAATCTTAATAAAATCAATTTTGACACCCAATTTAATAGATGAGACTTTATATAAATAACAATATGATTTTAAAATCAATTAACAACATTGGTTTTGGACGAACCAATAAACAAGTTATTGTCAAAATTTATATTTATTGTCGTTGAAAATCAAGCAATAGAGCAAATCCAGAGGACACTTATCGCAGATATAGTGATCCACAGTCTGCTATCAGTATCAAAGTAGCACCCCATCCATTCAAATGGCGTATAAATGTGATATAGCAACAAGAATAATATTTCCATGACCGCATACGCAATGTAAATGATTAATCACAGCAATAATAGCAGTTGTTTAGCAGCCACTTATGTCCATTACTCAAAATTTACTTGCAAAAGGCATCCACCATAACTTCTTTCAATCCTCTTATTCATCTTCAAGTTCATCAGCACTGAAAACCCAACTATTCAATGTTACCAGGCTTCAAAAATTTCTTACAGCTACATGAACCAAGCTTAAATTTGATGTCATCTAAAGATAAAGCATTTTCCTCCATTTCCAAAACAGTAACGGTGATCAGAGTGAAAACACGCGTACTTTTCTTCTTGATCCAATATTCCCCCTAAAGCTTATTTAAACTATCATCACCCCTCCAACAACACACACAAAGCCCATAAAACACCAAAAATATTAAAGCTTAGAAGAGAGGAGCTTTCTAACATTCCCCCACACCCACAACGTTTAACAACAACGACAGAAGAGGAGGAAGAAAAAAAATTAAACGTTCTAGCAGAAACCCACCCCACATACGCAGTAAGCAAGGGGAAAGGGAAAAACAAAACGATGTACTCCCTTCTTGTTTCTACGGTGACTAAAGCAATCTGAGAAAGAAAATTGAGCGAGCAGCACCTCGAATCTTGAGCAAAGGGGGGAAGATAACGACTGGATGATTAACAACCACGCACACACTGGTGACAACAAAGACGAACAAAGGACGACAAGAGCTGCGAATGGAAGGAGCAAACGAAGCTGCGCTTTTGAAGTTTCAGAGGCCCGGAAACTTTTTCGATGTCTGCGTGATGTCGATGGAAATAAGCGGGGAAAGTGGGGAGTTCACAGTTACTTTTTTTTTTCCCCTTGTGTAAATAAACCTAAGATGGGACGTGAGATTAATTTAACACTTTATCTTAGCCGGAATCTGAGTGTAAATTTCGCAGTCCCACATCGGTTGCGTAATAAAATCATCAGCCCTTTATAAGCGCTTACAGTAACCCACTTCAGTAACTTGACCACGTGGTATTGTGTATGGGCTCGCATACATAGGAACTGTGTTTCTCGGTTGAGTTCAGGAAAATCCCCGGGCCCACTTCTGCAGAGATGCAGGCCCGAAAACGGGTATCTTTGGACTTTGGGAATGTATCCATCCATTTGGGTGGAGGGCTGAGACACGTGTGGAGCCTTAAGATTCCCGCCGAAGTCACTGGCCAATGACACAGTTATTCACAAGGTCCTCTATGGACTAACAGAACGGGGCTTACGTCCTCGTGGTCACCACCTTCTTTTTTTAGGTGATAAATCCTTCGTCCTCCTTTGACCTATAAAACCGTGTGAACTCGACGAGGGGCGGCGTGTCCGTGTTTAGAGGGGAAGTGTCGCATCCGAGTGGAATCGAAATCCAATCCTCTGGTCTGTGCTACAAGTTCCTAGATCCCTTAGATCCAACCTCCAAAACTTTTGGTCAATCGATTACGATTTTCTCCGTGATTCCTAATTTTCAATTCTTTGATCTTTTGCAGTGAGAAGTAAGCCATCATGGGCAACACGGAGAAGTAGATGAATCCGATCATGGAATTGAAATTCACATCCAAGTCTCTTCAACGCCAAGCCCGTAAATGCGAGAAGGAAGAGAAATCCAAGAAGCTTAAGGTCAAGAAAGCCATGGAGAAAGGCAACATGGACGGCGCTCGCATCTACGCCGAGAACGCCATCCGAAAGCGAACCGAGCAGATGAACTATCTGCGCCTCGCCTCTCGGCTTGACGCCGTCGTGGCCAGGCTCGATACCCAAGCCAAGATGAGCACCATCAATAAGTCTATGGCTAATATCGTCAAGTCTATTTTCAACCACATTCCAAGACTTTCAGAAAATTCGATATATGTTAGTATTATGTAATCTATTTTAAATCCACTCATTTACTAATTTTGAACCTACTAATTTTTTACTCGAATTCTTATCGAAACATGTTAAAAATAAATCTCATTTATTTTGAATCTACTTGTCTTGAACCACTTAGTCAATGTACTGAGACTGCCTATGCCACATGACACTTAGTGTGCCAACTCATCGCTATTTGCTTATTTTATCTTTCCAAATCATCATCACACCTCATAATCTTCTCCTTCCTCTCTCTCTTCTCTCTCTCTCCACCATAGACTAATCTCAACAAAACTTTCGGATGCTCAGTGAGAATATTTCTTAATCATTTACTTTGCTGGCTAAAATTTTTGCCATATGTTAGATAAAATGGCTGGCTCACCTCTATGGAGTAATATACTAGATCCACTCAGAAGATCTAGTTCGAGGTTCTGATTGCACTACAAACTAAATGAATAAAAAATAAAGATTCACAAAATCACTATCAATTGCAGTAATTGTTAAGGTTGTCATTAACAATATTACTCATAGGCGGACATGTATGCATTTGAGCTGGTTCAACCGCATCCTCTACCTTCCAAAAAATTAGGCACATATTAGTATTATATGATTTATTTTATATTCACTCATTTACTAATTTTAAACCCACTAAATTTTTGCTTAAATCCTTAAAATAAATTAAGACTAAGTCTAACATATCTTGAACCGCCACTGACCTTACCAGCCTTCATTAATAGTCTCAGCAGCTACTTCTGAAATCTTATGATAATTTTTTAAATATTTAATATATTTTATTCATTAATTCTTCTATTTAAAATTTGATTATAAATTTCTTATTAAAAAAGAGGCTGAATAAACACTTAGCAAAAAAGCTGCTTGTTTTAAAAAAACCTTTTTAAAATACAAAGCCCAAGTTTAATATCCACCTCTCGCGAAGCAAGGAAAACAGAAGTCTTCGCACGATTATTCATGAAGAGACATATATAACAATTCCTCAACCCCGATTTAAGATTTAACTTTGCAAAGCCTTCCCAACCGGTTTCTCAGTCAACTCTATATCTTTGGAGATAAAAGGGGGATTTGGTAATTAAGAACTCTTAAAATTAGGAGGATTTGATAAGTAAGAATTAGTAATTAATTCACTCAAAACACCAAGTCATGCTAAAATAGTAATGGGTCAGCCAGAAAAAATTACCAATCTTTGGTAAGTGTATTTTTGCATTTATTAACCCTTAACATTAATAGTAATTAGTAATTTAGTAATATACTTAAAACACCTAGATTGTTTTGCCAATTAAAAAACTCAGTTATGATCTGCAAATTCATAAAGTAGGAGGAAAACATAGTGCAATCATGTGGTGCTGGTAAATACATGTGGTGTGCAATCAATTCATCAACTCAATCATGGGGTGCTGGTACCAACCAAAATAAGTTGATTGAGGAAGGGATATAATCATCATATATAAATTTGAACATTTTTTCCACTTTCCTTTGTTTTCACTTTACTCAGCTTTTTTCCACATTCATTCACACAAAAGTTCAGTACTCCTAAACTCCAAAATGATTCGTCATATTCAACCGCCTCATATAAAACCACAAAACAAAATAAAACTCCAATAACAACAGTAATTTAATGTTAACCTGATGCCAAACCCCCCAGAACTTGTACGTACTATCAAACTCAAAAAAGCCTGACACATACCCTTCTTCCCTAATCATCATCATCATATCATCTTCTTTCTATGTACATAAGCATATATATTAGGGTTTGAATGCTCATAAAGCAGACCAAAAACCATCCTCAACCTCTCTCTCTCTCACTGTGACTTCACAGTCACTTTAATAATTATCTAACAGTTCAGGCGGAGCAAGTCGGCATCAAGCAGCTGGAAAATAAGCAAAACCCTCTCTTCTGCAACAATGGAAGAAAAAACAAATAAGAAAAAGAAACGAAGAAACTTTTTCTAATGCTGCAAAAAGGTTATCTTAGAAGGGAGGAAATGGAAACGAAAATACTTTTTCTTCGAGTCCTTTGTCTTTAAGGCTGCATCAAAAACTCATCTATTTTTTCCACTGAGCAAAAGAGGAAGTAGCGTTACAAACCTTTCTGGTTTTTGCATAAAGAAGCTCTGGTGATATCTTATAGAGGTCCTCGTCCACAGGTTTTGGTGTTGCCTTTTTCATGGCTGGTTCTGCAACATCTTCACTAGGGTTTCTTGTTGATGGATCCTGCACATCACCAACCCAATTTTGCTTTTTCCCTTCTTTCTCATTCTGCTTACGTGCCTTTGCCTGTAATAAAGTCTAAAACCCTTCAATATAACCTCTCATCATCACAATCGTATACTCATAAATAAATACTAAAAACAATACAAAAGCTAGCTACTTATATCAAAAAGTAAGAAACATCATAATATTCTCTCATGTTCCATGAATTATGATGATTCTTTTTTAAACTTATAATTTTTCTTTAATAATACGAGATACCAGTAGATCCCACGATCTTAAAATTGTTTCCTTTATTTAGTGACCCACTAAAAGCCCCCCTCTTGAAAGGGACGATAAAGCCAAAAGTAAAATTTTATGGTGCAAGCTTTGTTTTTTATGTTAGTGACATGAAAGAGATCATTGATTATGACGAAGGATAAATTATTTCAAAAAGACCTTGTTGAGGATTCTTCAAGAGCACTACCACCTAGCATATATATCCTCGTGAATGAGGCTGTGTTTTTAATATTATCACACTTTAGTGCGTGAATCATGGAAGTCACATATGGATGTAGGGCCCCACATCAGAAGTGGGGCTACCATCAAACAGTAAACAGTAACACAACAGACTAAAGTTAATATTTTGCTTCATCCATGGACTAACAAAAGTTTGCCTCGAATATGGAGTGCCACGAAAGGTGTCGAGTGTTCGAACTCAGGCGGAAAATATATTATTTAATGTTAATATTTTAAAACAATAATGTCATGGAAGTCCAGAGATCTATGCAAACAGCAATGTGAATTTCACGCCAAGTCAAGTAAGCTATCAGAGTCATAATGGACTAATTTGCAGCAAGTTGTCTAAAGAGGAAACCTTTATAATAATAGCCACAACAACTTGTTTGCAAAAAAATAATAGACAATTATTAATGAGATATTTTTCAAGTTCTGAAACGAGAGAAAAAACACTTTTCAATAACTTCACCGTAAAATTCAGACAAAAAAGACAGACCCTTGTCCATGGTTCAGACACAAGCACATGAAAATGAACAGGGCGACAGCCGGAAAATAGAAAAGAAAGAGGAAGAGAAAGGATCTATTCAAAGACTTGAACAAAACCAAAACCAGAAGGTAAACTCAGAGAAGCACGAATGGCTAGAAAGAGAGACCAAACAAACATAAACATAGAATCTGCGAGGAACAAAAAAAGAACAACGATTTTTCCCGGATGAATGTATAAAGCATACCCTTCTGCGAGGAACAACGATCATGGCAGGGATAACCACGTCATTCTCGTACAAATCTCCGGCGACATACAAGTCACGTTCCTCAGAATCATCAGAGTAACTGTTTCGCATCAACCCAGCTTGCCTCGCAGACTCGAAACACTGTGTGAATTGAAGGCTCTCATCCCAGTCCCAGCTTCCAAATGCAGGAACCTGACTCCTCTTGAACAAGTAATTATCCTAACAAAAAAATCAAAACCCAGATATCAGAAAACGTTCAAAATCACAAGAAAAAACAAGAATTGTTCACAAGAGGAGGATGAATTGCAGGAAGAACCCAGAGAGAATGAGACTTACTTCCATGGCAGCAGGTGAAGAAAAGGAAGTAATGCGATAATGATAATTTTTTGAGAAGATTGAGGTATCTTCCTAAGCGAGTGTAGTCTTTTGGATGTGCGTGTGAGCAAGCGTGGGAGGGTATAAAAAGAGAAGGGGGGAGAGGGCGTGCGAGAGGTAAGAGAGAAATTAAAGAAAGGGGTTGAAGAGAGGGAACAATAGGGTAAAATTAAGGGAGGGGCATGGTGTAAAGCAGAATGAGATGAGAGAGAGAGAGATGGTAAAACGAAAAGATGAAAAAGGAACTACCCAGATAACGAAGTTTCACAGGAACAGACAGAGAGACAAAGGGGTAAGGTATTAGAGACAGTGGCTGAGTGAGAGAGAGAGACTGGTGTGGGTATGTGAATAGGTTGGTAGGTTGCTTTTGGCAAGGGCCATTTAAAATTCTGTCTTTTGAGCATTATAGGAGGGGCCGGGTGAGGTTGGAGGGAATCGGTTTGGGTGCTTCTCCCGTCCCCATCCCCTTAAAATATTATTAATAATTATATAATTATAATAATTAATATATTTAAAATATATTTATATATTTAATATTTATATTTATATATTTAATATTTTAAATTTATTCTATTCTATTCTATTAATTTTTTATGGATGTGGATATTAGAATCTGATGCTGGGGTTAGATCTTTTGGCTCAGTAAGA
>JANTPZ010096337.1:0-24847 GCA_025593235.1 Vachellia pachyceras | reverse complement strand
TTAAGGGCTGTATGCATCTGTTTCGAAAGAACCAACTCCTGGCTGTGAAACATGAGCTGTGGGGTATTAAGTAGATGTGGAAGGTTCTATTAACCTTGATGGACAAATGGTCTTGAAGATGTGATATTAAGCATGAATGCCTAGATGAAAGTGATTTATGTGAAGGATAGAGAGGAGAGATAGATTGGAGAATGTTGTAGCCATGGCACCTTGAACCTAAAAAAAAAGTTAGAGGGACAAAATAAAGAAGTTTAAGGTTGTTGGGTGTCCCTAGTAGCAAGATAGAGTCAGCAGGCACTTTTTAACCATTGTCGCTTATTTAATGGGAGCTGTAGGTTTTGAAGGGATAGGGGATGATTTGAGTGCAAAACAATAGATTAGGAGAGTTCTTGTCTCTCGAACACCAGGGGGACCTAGAGTGTGACTTTTGTTCTATTTTCCTTTGCTATTACATGAGGCTTTGTCCAGAACCAGTGAGTATTCCTTTTGTAACACTGATTCTGGCTCTCATTTAATGTCGAATCCTCAGTATTTCCATTTAACAGTGACCAAACTGCATTCATTTTCCTCTGGTGGAGTTATTGTGTTTGCTGGGCTACAACAGAGAACTTTTGAAATTTATGTCTGATTATTAAAAAAAAAAAGAATTTATGTCTGATGAGATTAGTGATTCATAAGACTACTTTTAATGAATTCTGGGGTTGATTTTCTGTGGACATTCTTTTTAAGATTTGAGATTTTAACGAATACCAGTTCTGTATTTTATATCGTGCGGTAAAATAGGCAATGTGGTCAATTATGTTTAGTTGAGTTGTCCTTCCTATTGAAATGCTAGTTTCAGTCTGTATTCAATGGATTGAGAGGTGGGCTTGGTGGATGTGTTCTTCTCTTCTACTTACGATGCTTCATAACAAGCTAATAGACCATAGCTTCGTTTGGTTTCCTGTTGGAAACCTCGTTCTGACTCCCAAAACCCATTCTCACGCAAGCCGAGACAAAATTCCTCTCACATAAAGTACATCGGAATCTGTGTCCGTTTTCCCAACGGATTTCCAAACGAAGCCCATATGCTTGTTTGGGAACTTCGTTCCCCCAACAGTTCACGCAAGCCGAGACAAAATCCTTTCAAAATTCGTAAAAACCATCTCGAAATCCATAAAAACCATCTTGAAATCCGCAAAACCATCTAGAATTTCGTAAAATCCTTTCTCCCAATGGAACTCCTTTCTCCCAACGGAGTTCCCAAACACACACCATAGGAGTGTGATCTTGGCTGTTTAAATTCTCAGGAATTTCTTTTTGGAGAATTATTTAGAAAGGTCATGTCTCCAAATGATAATAAAGTTTCAAATTAGGAACCACTATGATCAGGTTTGTAATATATTCAAGTATTAAATGTTTATAGTTGATGCCTTTGTCCTAGATAACATCACCTTTTTCTTGAACCATTATTAGCCTTCTTTGTGTATTGTCCTTGTCCATCACTACGGTGATTCTCTTGCTTATAATTAATTTCATTGTCTAGCGCTATCATTTGGGCTAGTTATATAACAGGTATTTTCATTATAAGCCCAAACCCTTACATTCATATTTTGATTGGTAAGCAGGAGTATGGCGGCAATCTTAATGAAGCTGTCAATGCTCATTTTATTGAAGGGGATAAACACATGTATGGCTAATAATTCATAACCTTTTTCCCATTTCCTTTCAATATTTTTGTTAGAACCTAAATGATGGCACTTCATTTACCATAATAAGTTCCGAGTTTTCTTCACTTTTTCTTTTATTTACGCATTTGTTTGTTGCAACTGTATTGTCCAGTATGGGGCAAAATCTTACTGCTGGTCCGCCATATAATCACATGGATGTAAATAATCAAAACTATGATGGATCACGTGGACTTTTGCCTTTACTCTCTGCCACAAGAAGGTTTCGACCTTCACTACTACTTGACTCAAATTATAGGAGAGAATTGAGGGACCTGTATAACAGGATTAGAAGTGTAGATTTGGCTGGAAATTCCTTATCTCACGGTCAACAAATTTATGAGGCAAATGATTTTCAAAGTAATTTGAACTTAATTCAGCCAAACTCCTCATATATACCGAATAATGCTACAGAGGAGGAAATGATTCAAGCTGCAATAGAGGCTTCAAAGTTGGAGACCAGAGAGAGTGCTTCAAGGAGGCAATTTGGCACTCTTAATGTATGCCTTATCTTAAAGCTTAGATTTTTACCTCTTTCTTTATGCTCTCTAACCCTGCTTTCTATTAATATTGTTTCAGGATTTAGTAGATGATAGGTTTCCCCAAAGTAATTTTCAGCAAGAAGATGAAGATTTAGCTCGTGCAATTTCGTTGTCTTTGAAGGTTTTGAAATCATATTATTTTATTATGAGCTTTCTCCTTATTTTTGGTCCTTTATTTAATTACCAATGAACTCAGATGGCAGAACAAGAGAAAGCAATGCATGAACAATTAGCAAAACTGGAAAATGAAAGGCTAGGAGTACATGATCTCTCAACCACGAGGGAGAATGTCAGCAGTAGTGGATGGCAGGTGCACTCTGTTAGCTTCATGATTTTGTTAATGTACTCTCACGAGACACTTGTGTGAAGATGAAATACTTGCATACTTCGGCAATAGCAGGTGAAGATCCTTATGGAGACTTTGGGAGGTCATAGTCCCCACAAGTTTGAAATTTTTTTTTTAAAAAAAATTCTTTAAATTTTACTTCTCCCTCCCTTTACTTAAACTCTGGCCTCCACAGAAATTTATGTTATTTCTAAGAAACCCTCAGCTTTATTCAATCCGGCCCTTTTCTTCATTCTATTTCTAGTTCTTCTTGTTGTGATTCATAATGAATGCTCATTAAAAAGCTAGACAAATACGGCTAAAATGTTTTAATTTAACATTTGTCTTCATTGTGTGAACTTAATCTTGCAAATCAGAAGTATAACTTAGTTGGACGACTTGGGCAGAGGTCATAGAATTATGATATTCAATGTGAAGTTGCCAGCTTGAAACTTATTTTACAGTTTGCATATTAGTTCTTGTGTGTATTTGGTGTGAGCACTTTAGAAGGTATAGGAATGATACTTTTCTAAGGACCTCTGCAATAAGAAAGCTCTACAGATGTTTCTCCTAACAAGTGAATATTTTGCAAGTAAAGCCATGAACCTCATCCAACAGAGGTGGAACCCAAAAAGTGGCACAGCCAGTGACGGGTTCTCCATTGAGCAGTACTGCTGGTAGTCATCTTCAAGGAAATGAAGATGTATTTATTTCTAAAGAGGTGGCAATAGAAACCCAAGATTATTTGATTTACTCTTGAAAAGTTGCATCTAAACCAATGATGTTATGCTGATATTTTATTGGCTCCTTTTGGCAATGTAGTGGGGAAACATGTCATCTGAAGAGCTCAATGAAGCAGTGTTGCTTGAGACTGCATTTTTTGGTGATATGCCTGATCACACCTCACAGAATGTGTCATCTTTCCCCAACCTGCAACGTCGTCCAGATAGAATTGTGGATCCTAATGTGCAGTTTTCACCAACTCCAACATCACAGTCATTAACAGAAACTCGGATGCTAAGAGAACAACAGGTTTTAAATTCTTGACTGTGATGGCTATTTTTGTGTTAGTGTGTATGGTGTTTGTATGCTCCTCTCAAGAAACTAAAACCATGGAAATGGTGCTCTTGATGAGAGGAACAACTTTTGTGAAGTGAGTATAGGAAAAAGAAGTCATTTGAAGGGGGTTTCTTGGCCATGGATAATTTCTCTCTAATTCACCGTTAGAGCTTCCCCTCTCTCTATGGGGTCTGCACGAAATGAGAAAGAAGAATGGTGTGTGAGAGAGGTCTTGGAGCTTTAACATTATCTTAGTCAAAATGCTAAACCATGTGAGTCCCACCTATCTGATAAAATAATATTTTACTGATGATTTCTACTACATGGATAGAAAATCTTTCTACTTTTGATCTTTTAATATAAACTTTCCATATGGGGGGGTTTAAAACCTCTCATTAAACTTTGGATTACCTTTAAGTTTTCTCAAGTTCCTCTTTAATCAGGACCCAACCTTCATAGAATACTTTTTGAGAATTCTCTAATCATCTAATCAGGGTAAAATCATTAAATATTTACCTTTATTAGGGGGTCATTTCCCAATTTTTCCCAAGCTCAAACTCTTTCCAAAAATGCTATTCAGGCAATTTTAAGTAAAAACCTTTTTTCTGGATTATACTGCCCTTATCTTTGAGTAACTAAATTGTTGGTTACTTAGACATGAAACCATTTTTATAAATTCACATAATTCTTAAAATAATTTTGAAATATCGTTGAATGAGTATTTTTAATAATTATATTTTGGTTAATATCCCTTATTTGGCGGAAATTCAATAAATACTAGAAATTCCCTTTGAGGTAATTTCTATTACTTTAAACTCGATTATGCCTCAAATATATTTTGGGGAATTATTCTCTACATTTTTGCGTCTATGGGGCAATTTTTTGATATTCTGGTGAAATTTACCAAACTGTCCTTGGTCAACTTAACTTCTTGAAAATTACACTTTTGCCACTGCTCAAGGTGGTGGGTGGGTACATAATGTGAGCTTTTGGTGTTTACTACTTTATATGACCCTTGGTTAACCTTACTTTCACCTTGGACCTTTATTCTGGATAGCCAAATGCTATCCATAAGAATCATTTTATTTGGCAGGATAGTTTCGGGACTATTGCTGAGCTAGGCTTGGTAACATATATTGTTCTGGCTCATTTTTGAGCATCTAGGCCCAAAATCCAGGATATGACAGTTTTGTTTGTACAAAAGTGGAACTCCATTCCACCTATACAGTTCTTTTGGTGGAAAACTGCATGATGGTCTTCTTTCTTGATAATAGTAAATGATGTTGTTAATGGGAGGGGCTTCCTTGACATCATTTTAAAGGGATTGGTATGAGTAGATAGCATTATTACATTAATTGTTGTAGTAGTCTTCCATTCGTGGTTACTGATATTGCCTTGTAGGAAAGAATTTCATCCTGTTAGTATTTATGCTTTATTACAGTCTCAGAAGTTTTTTTTGGGGTGAATATCATCTCAGATGGTTTTGTTCTTTATAATATATAGAGATACGAAACCACTGAATTCTCAAGTCATGTACCGTTTTATTTGGGTATTTATGCATGCGCCTCATGGTTGCAGGAGGAGAAAATGTTTGGCAAGAAAGAAACTTTTCTTCCTGAGGAACCCTCCATAGATGATGAGAATGCAATTACCATTGTCATCCGAATGCCAGATGGTAGTCGGTGTAGACGTCGGTTTCTTAAGAATGACAAGCTTAAGGTAAAGTAGTATTAGAATTTCAAAGCTGTAGAATTGATGTTCATTATAATTCAAATAATTGTTTATGATAGATCAATTATTGAAATAGGTTCGTATATAAAATTGCAACTCCTATTGATAACATGCCCTATTTCATGTTCTCACTTTGTCACATATGCATATCTGGAACCATTTTATATTCCTTCTTAATCTGGAAGAAAATAGTTGCTTATCTTATTTTTAAATTTAGCCCATTTGGGGAAAAAGTTCAAGCCTGAATTCTTGTTACTCATCTTAAGGATTTTCTGATCACAATCATATGGGGTAAGGTGCATAGAGCATGTTAGAGGGAGACGTCTGTAGATTAATGCACTTATGGTATATTGCTGTGTCATCGGCATGCATGGCTAACAAACTGTGATTGTGCTACTGTGTAGCTTATTTTTGATTTCATTGAAATTAGAGGAGAACTGAAGCCTGGCACCTATAGAGTTGTAAGTGTTCCTTTCTTTGTCCTCTGATTTTCTGGATTGAACCTTCTTATGGCATGATTTCCTACAATTGGGTAACTATAGAAGCTGTTTAGTTGTGTGATGTTCCATTCTCTGGTGATATTTCTTAAAAAGTGTCCAAGTGATTCAGTTCTACGTTGCGTGCACACACAAACAGATATTTGTATGTTCACTGGGGGGAATTGCTTGCGTCCTCAAATTTGTGTGGAGGTCAGTATCATCGACATCAGTCATTGGGTAAACACCATTCTTGTCTTGAAAAGACGTCATAAATGGAAAAAAGTCATGTTTCTCAGCACAAAGACAAGGTTACATATTTCAACATTTTAAAAATTAGGATTTAGGGTAGCATACCTTAAGACTGTTTGCTTAATATTTGATTGGATTTAATTTCATTAGTTTGAGATAAATCTCATTTTCTGTACAGGTGGGTGTTTTTTACATCATTGCGCTATGTGGTTAAGTGTTAAAAAACTTATTTATATTTATGAGAGAACTAAACAGCAAATTGAAGAACCTGATAGCAAATGCAAGGAGAAATTTACCCAGGTCTAGTCCTTTCTAATAAACATATCACAAAATCATTCCCATTGACAATTATCACGATTTGTTGGGAAAGCTGATTGAAAAGGTGTATAAATGGAATTTAGTGTAAACTTTTTTTTTAACTTCTATATGCGATATGATTGGATTAAATGAGTATTTGAAGATGTGGAGGAAATTATTTTTATTCGTGTGTTTGAGATGCATAAATAACCAAACAATCATTTCTTGTATATTTGGTGAATAGGTGAAGTCATACCCCCGACAAGCTTTCATTATGGATGAAAGCTCATTTGCCTTGAGTGAAGTAGGCCTGACCAGTAGGCATGAAGCATTGTTTCTGGAATTAATTTAGATTTACATATTCCTGTAAGTATTAGTGTTTGTAAAAATAATAGCTAAGAAAGGGGGCATTAATCTAACAGAACGATTGTGCATTTTTTTTATTCAAAGATAGTCTTTGCCAGAATGTCCATTTGGCTTTTAACAAATTTTAGGAAGCACGTATTTTGCTATGGAGTATAACATATCTTGTTGATAAACCTATGTTTTTATAGTTAACACATCAAATCAAGCATTTTAGTTTGAAACTGTTTTCTTTTGTTTTTTTTTGTTCTTTTGAAATTTGAAAGAAAAGAGGACAATCGGTAAAATTAAAAACATCATAGTTTTACATGTTGGAACTGTCTTCATCCAAAAGACCCTTGCCTTTTATTTTCCAACAATATGAAAGGCTGTAAAGAGGGTACTTGTGCATGGAAAAAATTTATTTATCTGAGAAAAATTCAATTCAAGTGTACTTGGTGTAATTGCTGGAATGAGAAGAGAGGTAATTGTAATTTCAGCAGCTTGTATTTAAATCATATATTTGCTATGAGAATTTCGAATTTTCTATGACATAATTGTTGTGTATAAATGTTCACTTTGCACCCACAGAATTGGGGTTGGAAAAGAATGAAATTTCCTGAGAAAAATTGACAAATTAGAAAATTCTGAGTGAAGAGAAGGATCTAAAACTAGCTCTTTCTATTTGTGGATGGTGCAGTCCAATGCTGCTTGACTGCTAATAGTATCTTCTCTCTCTGGTATGGACCCTTTTCATGGTTTGCGATTCTGGTTTTCCACTGCATTGCATCTGCAATGCTTTTCACCTTCACCAACACATCCACATCATCACGCAGAATGACACTACCTTTTGGCCTCAAAATCCTATCCATTTCTAGAAGAATATCCTCCATATTGCATCTGTAGCACGTTTGTTAGATGTAATTAGAATATCCATAAGGTTTGTCAATGTCTTTTTGTATTTTCACTATTAAAATTGATGAGTTTAGAGTTTGCTCTCGACCTTACCTGTTCTGATAGAGGCTGAAAACTGAATCACCATGTATGAAGTCATAAGTTCTTGGGTAGGTGGACATGGCTTCACACCTGAGAGCATAGAACGTAGTTATTAGTGACTTCTTAGTTACTAAAAACTTGATATGACATGCAGAACATGACATGCCTATTTGTTCTATCAAAAAAATTTTAGACTCTTCTCCATGTAGCTGCTATTTGGTGGGAGACCCATGTTTCGGAAGATCTATATATGATTAGTAGATAAGCAAACAAAAAATCTCCTTTCAGTTTTCACCCAACAAGTTTTGTTGCTTGCCTTGATTTCCCACATAGCTTTTATATGGATAATAGATTAATCAAAGATGTGACCTGGACATGTTAATATGCTAACATATATTTTTCAACAGGAGTAACTTTTTGACACTTTTTTTTATATATCTGTTCGTGACTTGCTTAGTCTGATTATTTTCCATAAATCTAATCTGCCAGCAAATTTTTCTCCAGAAGTGAGGCTTACCAGTTCTGATGGGTACCAATCAATCCACGTTCATAAATGACACCTAGGGTGTTAATCTCAGCCTCAACAGGGACAATGTTCATGACCCACATTGGATCATCAACTAAAGCAGCTGCAAAGCCTCCCAAGTAAGAATTCATATCGAGCAGGTTTCTGTACCTCCCGGGATCTGCTAGCTGATAATCCATGGCCTTGTAGTGTGCCACCCTCGTTCTCCATAACTCTGTATTTGCTGTAAAGATCTCTGCTCTCTGCTGTAATTCCATTCAAAGTTCCTCTCGTAATTCTCGGAGGGATCGAAGTGAGCCTCTCAGGCCAATTGGCCAACTTACCGCCACTAACTTCTTGGATGTCAGTTACCTCAGGTAGTGGGGTCAAGCAGGTCTCCATTTTGGTGTTCCTGCAATGAATTGCTCTCGAAGCATCAGAACTCCGAAAGGATTAACTCAACACAAATTTTTTTAACAGATTTTCATTGGACGGCCCTAATTATACTGACTTCTTCATTTTAAGCAACCTAATGGAATGGAGTATCTGACAAGGCAGAATATGCAACACAACTATTTGGGAGTTGATGCTTTTACTGACTAATGTATTTATTAACCTACTGGTTTTGGTATCACTGGCCACTTCTATGCTAAACAGTAAATCATCATGATCGTTCCTGAACCTTGAACCCTTCGCTACAGTTATGAGGCCGCAGTCTATGACATTTCTTCTGCCAAGAAAGCTCTCTTAATATTAAACCTTTAAGGCGGGAAATTACCATGCTGTGTCTGGATCTTGTGCCTCGCAGAAAGGTCGATTCTGGGTTATCTTTCTGGTATTCTTGCAATATGCATGATTTCTGGGTTTCTGCCATATTGCAAGATCGTCCTTCTGTACCAATTTCTTCCAGCACATGCTCCTTCCTACATTCTCAATCATATCCTGTTCTTCTTTAAGACTCTCAGTTGGCCTCTACCAATTTTATACGCTGAAGTTTGTGTTGTGATTATTGAGATATCTCTGTATTTTAATTACTTAGGTTCAATTTTATTTAGGGCTTAATGTTTCATATTTTTTTAAAAAAAACATTTAGTCTATATGAATTGTGCATTCAAAGATGGTTTAAGAAGATATACAAGTTCAATTGATGGATGGATAAAATGGCTCAAAAAATATCTTTTTTTTTTTTAAGAGTGAGATGGGACAAGTGACAATGCCACGGGCATGTGGAACATGTTAATGACTGTGATGTGTCTGTGCCTTTTAATTCTTCAACAAATTTCTCTTTTTGGGTGAATATTCTTCAACAATTTCATTTAAAAATAGATTCACAAAATCTATATCTATAATATAATCTAATGTAATATAAAATAACAATCAGGTCTACATTAATTCCTTGGGGGTCATAGTTGAGACTTTATGTAACAAATAAAGTATGTTGAAAGATCAACCATAGTAAACACTAGAAACCATATTCAAAACAGTCAACGAATAACATTGGAAAATATATTAACAAAAAAATAATTAATGTGATTTGCGGATTTGTCATGTCTTTGTGTTTGGACTCTAAAATAGTGAGCATGGAATAATCTTTCATTATTTTCTTTTAAAGCACTCCCTTGATTCAACTAAAGTGTAGAGTCTCATAATTGATCCTACCCTCCAAGCATCAAAGCCAATATATAATCTAGAACTTCAAATTAAAAGCTACCTACATTAAATAATTAATAAATTTTGAAATTTATAAGGTCGAAACTATAAAAAAAAAACTTATAGTTTTCGGATTATTGAAAAGTATTATTAAAATAATAATTACAAGCTTAAAAAATTTAATCTGTTCCAACACAGACTCCCATTCGATTTCTCAGTCGTTCCAAAATGAAAATTGAAAAATATATATGTATATATTTATATATTATTAAGTATTTTCTTAACTACTTTCAGCAGTGAAAACAAAAATAATAAAAAGAAAGTTCATTGCTTGGATCTCTTTCTACCTGTAGCCATTACTGCTCTGAAAATCATTAAGGTAAGGGTGTGTTTGAGAATCCGTGGAGAGAAAATGGTTTCAGATTTCGAGAAGAATTTACGGAATCCATAAAGAACTTACGGGTTTCGAGATAATTTTTATGAATTTCAAAATGAATTTTACAGATTTCGAGATTGTTTTGTATTAACTTATATGTACCGTTGAGAAGAAATTCTTCCCAAACACATATTTTGGATAGAGAAAAAGAAAGAGGTGAACCGTCCGGTTCAGCAAGAAAAAACCGGTCGGTCCACATAGAAAAAGAAATGGAAATGGGTGACATTACGAATCCCATTAAAGAATCCAAAGTTGTCGTCGGTTCAAGAATCGAGAAAGGACAAGAATTCCGTACCCCACAACCGGTGTCTATGGCGGTTTGGATAGACCCATCTTTCAGGTTGATCAGTTTTCCGATGTCGTCAATGTACGCGCCGGCGCCACGTGGAAACATGGTCCCACCACCAGGGAACCTGAACCGGTCCTTCTCGAACCGGACCCAATTCTGCTTCGCCTTCCCAATCGTCAGCTCCTTGTGAGGCACGTTAGCGTACCAGACCAAGTCCCGACTCGCCGGCCACCGGAACGGAATTTGGTACCCAAACAGCGCCGGAATCCGGCACTTCAGCAGCTGCTCCTTCTCTGGGCAATGCCTTTCCTGGTAGATTAGCCTGTCCCGGTCGAATTTCAGGGACCTCTGAATATCCTGACATGGAGTGTACTCAGACAAAGATGCATCGCAGGGAGGGAAATGAAACGCACGCTCCGCCGTGGGATGTGGATCAGGGAGGTAATGATGAGACGAGAAATCGAGATTGACATCCAGAGGCGCTGGCAAGATTGAGTTGGTCGAATTGTGGTCAATGCAAAACGAAGCGGGGACGCCGGGATTGGATTTGACGCCGGCGGCTGCTCGGAGGCTGACGAACGGCGAGTGCTCCCAGAGGCCGAGGAGGTAAAAGACAGAGCAAATAACGGTGGTGACGATGAAATAGTGAAAATTCTTGAAGACATGAGGAGTGTAGGGTGGAATTATAGGGTAATTGGCCATTATTGTTTGATCGGAGATAGAGAAGAAGAAGAAGATAGTATTTGGAATTGAAGAGCGAAAATGATATATGTGCGTGTTCGTGTGTATGAAGTTCTTGGGTTATTGCTTTGTTTCAGAAGAAGAAGAAAGGGATATTTATGTGTTACGATGTGAAACTCTGAAGAGAAACAGATTGCAAATGGGTAAGCACTTGTTAGTTCTTGGCTCGCGTCTTTTGATTCTCCCTCGCCTTCATCCCTCAGTCATTGCCGTTTTTTTTCTTTTAATTAATTTTATTTACGGTGAAAATCCTTATTATAAATTTTATTCGGTATTGCATACTCGTACGCTTGTGTTAAAAAAATATTAAATAGGTATTTTCAACCATTTTCTTTCTTTATATGTAAGTAAAATTGGTAAAAAAAGATAAGGAGAATTATTGTGAAGTCCAAAGAAAAAAAATTAAGGGAAAATTAATCTTTTGGTTCTTCAACTTTTGATCCAGTTATAATCTAGTCTCTAAACTTTAATTCAGTTCAACTCAGTCCCTATAATTTTGATTCAGTTGTAATTCAGTCTTTAAATTTTGACTCACTTAAACTCAGTCCATGTAGTTTTAACCATTTTACAATTTAGTTCATATATTTTAGAAAATAAATCATATATATAATAAAAGGTAATGGACTAAATTATAAAATGGTTAAAATTATAGAAACTGAATTATAATGAGTTAAAGTTCAAGAATTGAGTTACAACCAGGTTAAAAGTTGAGGGGAAAAAGATTAATTTTTCCAAAATTTAATAACAAAAAAGCATTTACATGCTTATGTCATTTCTTATGTTTGAATGTATTATTACATGCCCTTTGATTGTTATTAGACTTTTTTATCATTAAGTCCCTTCCTTTATATCCTATATCATTTCCTTCTAAAAATTCCCCATTGCATAATTTATTCCTCATAAATACCAAAAATTTGTTTAAAAACAAACATGCAGCCTATTTTCAATAGATGCAACTCTTCTCCATTTATATGCAAACATATCTTTAGCTACGTGAAAAAAAAAACATATTACTTAAAAATGGGTACTTGTATCTGCTGAAAATGAGTTACATATTTTTAAGTATTTGGTGCTTTTGATGATAATTAATGAAAAATGTAATGAAGGGGCAAGAAAGTATTTTAATTATCCAATTTTTTGTTTGAATTACAAAAAAATTGTAAATCATATACTGCTTTTCAAGCGGGAATTGTGTGATTTATTTTTTAAAGTGTGTGTTGGAAGGGAGACCAACTAGTTTAAATAAAGGAAGAATTATATAAAAGTTCAAAAAAAATTATAAAAGGTACTAATTACATGTAAATGTGAAAAAGCTTGACTTATAAATCTAGGAACTTGACATTTGTTAACTGAGATCTATAAAATAATTAATTTCTTTATTCGAAATCTGCATTTTATTCTTCCTTAAATAAAAGGGAAATGACAGTGTGTGGTTGGGAACTCCACTAGGAGAAATGAATTTACGGATTTCTAAATGGTTTTTATGGATTTCAAGATATTTTGTACATATTTTAAAATGATTTTGTCTTGGCTTACGTGCACCGTTGTGGGAATGAAGTAAGGTTTCGAAAAGCTAATTCACTTAGTTGCAGAAAGTTGCAATTTTAAATGATATTTTGAGATTTAATTATATATTATATTAAAAGTAATAGTAGTAGTAGTAGTAAAAACATGATATTTTTTTTTACATTGATGAATTTTTTGGGAAATTTTTTTTGGTGGATCAGTATAATTCTTGGATAATTCAAGTAATATGATGTTATTGCATCTAAATTAGGCGTTCCGTCGAACAACATTTAAAATTTTTATAATATTTAAAATTAGAGTTTCTATCAATATGTTTCTATAATATTTACATTTAGAATGTTTTACATTTTCTATATTTGGGATCAAAGGGAAGTGTGATAAAAAAAATTTTTTTCTTCTTCTCAAGAATTTCTTCAACCCACATGTAATAACTCATGCATTTTCTTATTATCTCTAACAACTTTCACCAATGTTATGCTATTTCTGTGTAAAAGAAAATGTGCCATACACATACTTTTTGAGCTTTCTCAACTTAAGGGCTGAATTTCCATGTTCCATGTGCTTCCGTAGCATATATGACGTGTTTGATTGGATTAACGATGGAAGCTACCTTTTCAACGTGATTTACAATCTATTAAATAAGTATGTGATATGAGTTTAATATATTAAATCAATGTATTTATATTTATCTACTTTTTTAAGAAATTCACTACCAATAATTCTTTGCCATAAATTAATCTGCGTATCAAGTACTAGAATCATCAATCTCACTGAAATAAACCTCAAAAACATTCATCAATCTCACTAAAAATAAACTCAAGACCAAAAAAGAGAGTTTTATATTTTAGCTGGAATATTTTGATGCTTTCATAATTAACAAATGATTGTTGGTAGTAGTGGAGCCAGGACCTTAGAGCAGTGTGTGAAACTTTTTTATTTTCAAGCAAATGAAAATAAACTTTCTAGTATATATAATCTGAGTGGATTCAAATCTTAAAGATCAGTGGGTGCATAATAAAAATATAATAGTTATTTACATATAACGTAAAAATTTCAGTGGGGGCAAATACCCACCCTAAGTATCAAGTGAATAACAAACTGTTTTCCTTTGTATTTTATTTTCTCTATCGTTTTCTTTCCATTGAAATAGAAGGGTTAACTTCAATCCCAAAACAGTTGGGCATTTGTTTCATAGTTATAATAGCATGTTGTTTTCTATTGTGTATAAGTAAAGAATCTTAACAAGACTTGCACATTCATATGCATGCATGTGTGTGTACCTATTTGGTACACACATGCATGTATATATAAATTCCTATCAATGAGCATATTAAAAAATATTTATAAATCTCCGGACGATGATGGTTTTAATAAAATCTTTATAAACCATTACTTTTTTGAATTTCAGTTCGTGTAAATGGAGAAAATACTTCCTGAGAGCCACTCTTAACTAACTCTAACAATGACTTAATCAATCAAATATCTATATAGAAAAATCTTTAATAATATTTCTTACCAATTTGCTATAAATTTTTTTAATATAAGAGACATTTGATCTTTTTTTAATCGACCATTTTTTAAGATATTCAGAAAGTTAAATACATTATTTTAAGAATCATAAATAAATATAGCCCAAATACAAAAATTCTAATTTAGGTCACATCTTTATCAAATCCCAAATAAGATTTATAGGCTTTATTTGGTATTTTTAGATGTTATGATTTTACCTATAAATATTTTCTTTTCTATCTCTTTTGGCCCAATCCCTAATAAGACTTGTAGACATTTCCTTTTTACTACATGCCTTCCTTTCATTTATTAATTTTATTGGGAAGGGCAGGTGCAAGATAATTATTCTTCATCATGTTAATTATTTATATGTTCATATGCTATGTTGCTCAATTGGATATTATTAATAAAAATAAGAAATAAAAATTGAATAAAATAGTAAAAATTCAGAACAAAGTAGCAAAAAATTCAAAACAAAATAGCAATATACAAATTCTCATTCAAAACAAAATTTGTGTATAAACCTTCAATAACAATTTTTTGCAAAAATTTAGAATAAAATAAAAATTTAAAAGTTATGGTTGAAAAAGAAATTATCTGACCATACTCTTAGGGCTCGTTTGAACCCCATTTTCTAAATTTAGATTTTGTTCAAATACTCACATTTTTTTCAAAACCTAGGTTTAAAACATAAGTTTTAGAAAAGCTTTTTTATCAAATCACACTCTCTCATAATAAACGTCATCTTTTCTCTTTTTTCTCTTTCATTTTTCCTACTTACTCTTTACCTCGAATTCCGTAAAATCCAATAACTTCCCAAACACAATCACCTTTCAAACAGAATTCCCAAACACAATCACCTCTCTCATAATAAGTTTTTTTGGGAATCGATAAAAGCTATTTTCCCAAAATCTATTCTCCAAAACTTAGGTTTTATCTTGAACTCCATAAAAACTATTTTCAAACGGAATTCTAAATGAGCTCTTAATATTGTTGGAAGTCAACTTAAAATTAAAAGTTGAGATCTCAATAATTCAATGAGGAGTATATTTTGGCATTAGGGTGAAGATTCTTTGAGAATTTGTAATTAAAAAATTGGCACATACATACCATCAATTTTTGTTTTTAATGACAAAGGGTTATCATGATCTTTTTAAGAAAATTTAAGAATCCTTAATGAGGCTTATAGACCTTATTAAATATTTGATAAAAATGTAAACTTGTATTAGGATTTATGCATTTCGGCTACATTTAATAAGGATTTTTCCTAAAATATTTCTCCTAACTAATTTTTCTGACTTATAAATTAATATATAATCTAATGATGTACGTAAATAAATACTTTAAACTAAAGTACTTAATCCTCTTAAAAAGTTAATGGACTCATGTAATAATTTAGATGTGGTAGTATAAAAAAATCTTTATAATATTTCAGACCAACTTGCTCATTCCTTAGCCCAATTTGTACGGCCCAGAGTCATTTTTTAATTCCCCCAATTCCTGTGCCAAAAATCTTTATTTTAAAAATGGCGCTCTGCTGTGTATCAAAAAAAAAATGGCGCTCTGCTCAAAACCTTGAATCTTTCTCACGCCATATTTTCTTCATTAATCCATTTACGTTAAAATGCTCACTTCTTCAACATTTCTCGCACGTGTCTTTTGTTGAGCCAGTGTCCCCGACCTTCTTCAGTTCTCGAGCGGTAATCAATTTGTCGATCGGCAAAGGCGTGGTGTTCGATATCTGGGTCGTTTTCGATTTTACATATTATTTGGAAACTCTTGTCAGGACTGTGCCCGATTGTTAACTGCTGTAGGTTCGTCGTAATTTATTAATCTTTTAGGGTTTCTGAGTTCGTTAATTGTTGATTCGCTATTGTTTGTTTTAATTTAGTATCACCCTGCACTTACTGTAGTAATAGTTAATTGAATTTATATAATCTAAATTCGACCCTTAAATTTCCAGTCCTGAGCAGAGGGGATCTGTATAACGGTATTTCATTCGCGGCTCCAAGTACTTTATGTTTATGCCACCAATGGAATTGTTGACCTTTTATTTTACGGCACATATATACAGATACATGTATGCATTGATTTATGTATATACACACGCACAAATATTTGGATTCCCAATGTTTCGGTGCATAGTCTGTGATGACTTTATTTGCTCATTTAAAAAAAGCTGTGCTTTTTGGACAATGCAAATAGGAGGTTGGTGCAGCTGAACTACTAGCTGATTGTGGAATCATTAGCATTTGAGTAATGCGATATTTGGTTTGTTATTCAGGAGTAACGAATAGGTAAGATGGAACTGCAGGCGCAGATTTCAGGTCAGGTCCCTAATCAAGCTCCTCCGATGCCAAATTTCGGTGGAATTCCTTGGTCAACCATACATATGGAACCTGAATTTCTCCGAGCACGTCTGCATATGCAGGAGAAGATGTAAGACAATTGGTTTGGTTTTGGTGTTTTTGTATTAGATGAATTGTTTATTGTTTATTTGCAATGCATTTAATTGGAAGGTGAGCGGACCGCATCAATTATTTTTGGTACTTCTGTTCATAGTTGAGTTGGATATTTTTCTTTTCGCAAAAAATAATAAAGCATAAGGTGAAAAAAAACAAAAAAGTCTGTAAATGACATGGTTAATTCTAATAGTCATTAAGATTTATCCCAAAAAATACCATAAACATGTTTCAGGACTGATTAATTAACGTTTATATCTTTTCATTTCTAGGATACTGCGTTGTGCCTCACTGCTTTTTGCGTAAGAGGTTTTGTCAGTCTCATTGCATTTCACATTGCAAGCAAGAATTTATGTTCATAACTTTACTGTGTCTAGAAATATTCACTTTGTTCCATGCCCAATCCAACCATAGCACATGAAATCTGATTATCATACTGTTAACAATCTTTTTTTGTTGCTTTTATTTGTTAATATTTTTATTGAACATTTTGTATACAACAATAAAATAATCAAATAAAGAAATTAAAAAATCATTAAACATTTTTTTCTTTTACCTTTCAGCTTTGATATGCTAATGCAGCGGCAGCAGCGTCTGTTTACAGAACTGGTTACAGAACTTGGTAGAATGAAGTATAGGGATGTCGCCAAACGCCTGGAGGAGGGCTTGTTAAAATCTTCTCCCTCTCAGGTTTATTTCCTGGGACTTCTATTGTTTTTTTTAACATTGATATCTTGGCCTACTTGGTTTTTGCATTTTCCCTTTCATCTCTAATACTTTTTCTTGAAACACTTCCTATTTTTTTGAACTGATCTTATTTAGGGTTGATAATGTTTTGGGTTTATCTTCTCAGGAGGAGCACTTGAACATGGAAACATTAGAGAGCCGTATAGTGAATTGCATCAAACGATCATATACAAATAATCATAACCAACAATATCCCCATACTGTCAGCTCTTCTCCGGTAGGTATGATGCTACCAACACCGGTCATGTCCCATGTGGTGAATTCAAGCATGGCCCCTACATCTTCTGTAGCGGTCTCAATGATTGCATCCGGTGGAAGCATGTCATCTTCATCTATAAATAATGGAAGCATGCATCTACCTGGCAGCTTGCATGGGAATTCCTTGAGTAGATGTGATGGTAATACTGCTATCCTCCTTCACTAAACCCTTTTATTTTACTCAATTTCCCCATGAATTATAGAGTCTAGTTATTTCAGGTTTGGCAAATGGCTATCAGCAGTCTTCTACTAGTCTTTCCATTGGTTCTGGGGGGAATATGGCATCAATGGGTGTGCAGAGAATTGCAAGTCAGATTATTCCCTCTCCTGGATTCACTGGCAGCAATTACTCATGCATGAATGTTGAATCTTCTAATAATAGCAGTGGTTTTTCCAATGTTGATTCTACTATGGTATCACTATCTCAGCAGAAGCATCATGTTGGTGGCCAAAACAATAATGTGATGCACAACCTTGGCAGCCAAATAGGTAGTGGAGTGAGGCCTGATTTACAACAAAAATCTGCTGCATACTCAAATGGAGCTATAAGTAGTGGATTAGGCTCGATTGGAAATAATATGCAAGCTGTAAATGAATCTGGAACTGCTGATGGCTATGCCATAACTTATGGTAACTCCCCTAAACAATTGCAGCATCACTTTGATCAAAATCAGTAACCATCAGTGCAGGGTAATCTTCCTTGCTCTTTTTTGTTTGTTTATGAGGGGCTGAATCCTTGATTATCTCCTTAACCATACCTCTTCGTTTAGTGGGGTTATCTCCTTTTGTTTTGTTGTTTCTTGGTGGATGGGTGGTTGTTTGTCTTTCATGGTCTTATGCTTTCTCCCTTGGACTTTTAGGGGTGTTAAATATGTACTTTTTACTGTAGAATTTGTCATCTTACTGTAGGTGTAAAAAATTTCTGTTGGCAGGTGATGGTTATGGATTGAATAATGTTGACTCATATGCCTCTGGAAACTTTTATTCATCTGCAACATCTTCTGGATCTATCATGAGCAGTCAGAACATGAATTCAACAAAATTGCCTGCAATATCCAAAACAAACTCTCTGATTGGTAGTCATTCAAGTTTGCATGGTATGCAGCAGGCTGTTCAGAATGATTTGTCCATGAGAGCACCTCAGAATTTGCAACAAATGCTACACCCTCAAAATTTGACTTCACAGTCTGGAAATAATTTTAGCTGGCCTTCAGTTGGCACACAGTCTAAATCTGCCCATGCAAATCAATGGAATTCTCTATCACAGGATGTCAACTGTATGACAGGGAATACATCACAAGAGCAGCTTGTCCAGTTTGATTTCCAACAACGCATATCAAGGCAAGATGAGGCTCAATGCAATGATTTGTCAGCAGATCCTTCTATTGTTGGGCAAGCTGTTGCTTCTGGATCCTCAGTTGAGCCACAAGACTCATGTGTTGCTATCAAAAAAGAACACAAGAACCAACAGAGGTGGCTTTTATTTCTACTTCATGCACGACGATGTCATGCCCCAGAAGGGCAATGCCAAGAGCAATATTGTCATATTGCTCAGAAGTTATGCAGACACATAGAAGGATGTGACCTAACTCATTGCACATATCCCCGCTGTCATTATACCAAGGTGTTGCTTCATCATTTCAAAAACTGCAAGGATCCTTGCCCTGTTTGTGTCTTTGTTCGCAATTATCGACATTCGGTTAAACATAAGTCTCAGATTGAGCCAAGTAATAATTCAGGCATGCCAGTTGGTGTTAATGGATCCTGCAAATCCTATGACACTGAAGTTCCATCATCTAGCTTGATTCCAAAGCCAGCAGAAAATTCAGAAGACCCGCAGCCATCTCAAAAACGTTTGAAGGTTGAACAGAGTACTCATTCATCTAGTTCCAATAATGACAACTCTGTTATGTCATTTTCTGCGAAATGTCATTCTGATGTTTCCAAGGGTTTTCAGTGCCAAGATTATCCCCAATGTGAGACATCAATGCCAATTAAATCTGAGCTTACTAAAGTCAAGGGAGAAGTTCCTGTGCATTCAGCTAATGAGAATTTTTGTGAAATTAATGCAAGTAACATGGAAGCTGGAGGGCCTACTAATGAACCTGTCACATTTAAGGATTCTGGGTCAGAAAATATTAAATCACAGAAAGTAACTCGACTAGATAAGTCAGTAAGTGTGACCCAGCCATCTGAAAATGCATCGGGTACGGTATCAGGTAAGGCCAAAATAAAGGGGGTCTCATTGATTGAACTATTCACTCCAGAGCAGGTCAGGGAACATATCACCAGCCTTAGGCAATGGATTGGCCGAGTAAGTCTTAAGGCAATCTTGCACTTCAACTTTATATCTACTTTATATAAGAATTTTTGGTGTAGAGAGACATATAGACAAGGTGGATTAATATTCCTCCTGTAATTTAGAAACCAGACTGTGGTCTGCAGCCTGGTAGAACTTTCCAGTCCCTTGGACAAATGCCTCCCCCAATTAAACCATGAGCTAAACAATATATGATGCAAGAAACCTTTGATTAATTTTGTTCTAGCTATATAATATACATTATTGCCGTCAGTTTGACTATTACTGCACTCCTTTAGTAAATCAATTCCATTTTAGTTGAAAGCGATTACATTTTGCTCTGATAAGTGTGCAGTGTGTGTTTCTCTTTGGTTGTTATCATGTCTAGGTTTGAATGGTGTTTTTCCACAAAAAACCATCTTCCATATTTTATAATGATGCAATATTTGGACGTGGACAAGACACCTTACCACCGTAATACCATTTCTAGTTGCTTGTATATGTATCATAGTTAATTCTTATAATTTTTTTCTAGTGCGTGTTCATAAATGGACTTGGAGTTTGATATCACAACCTTTAGTTTATGAACACCTTTTTGAAGCTGAGGTGGCTAGTTCATATATACTAGTAAAGATGCAGTGAAGTCTGAAATAACGCCTAAAATAAATTAGGAGCTGAAAAAGTGACCACGTACTGTTACTTTTCTGTGGTAGATATGATTTTGATGCTTTGACAACTGACTTCCTTGAACCACGCTAATTGAACATTGGGAGATCATTTTCCTTGTTCACCATAATCACATTCTTGAATACGTAGGTTGTGATCACTATTCACTAATTCTCTACTATTTTTGTTTATGGATAATATCGTTTACTTCAAGGGAAGAGAGATACACCAGTGCTCAATAAGATGTGCCCTATAGAAAGATTAGAAGAATTGAAAACGAAGAATGATTTGTTTTTCCGTGTCAGATGTCTTTTTTATAAATATTGGTTGAATCTTACAGCTTTCAACCCTTGCTTGTCTACTTTGTATGCATAAAATTCATTTTGATTCTTCTGCAAGGTTTGGAATTCAAATGCATTAGCTTCATAAATACTGTTCTCTTCTGTTTACTCCCATGGTATTTTACTTGGTGTTGGTATTTTTGGGTACCTCACGTCAGTTAAGCCAATCCAACCATCATGTACTGCTTCTGATCGTTAAAGGAATGTGTTTGGTCTGAATATAATGTCCTTTCATTGCTATGATCTAATGTGTCTTCAAATAATGTTCATATTATCTCATTCTCTAGCAATATTAGGTTTTACTTTATCATGCTTCAAATCGTCCTTGTCCTTGATATGCTCATCTTATTGTGAGACATCTATTGTATTGATCCAGAGCAAAGCAAAAGCAGAGAAGGAACAAGCAAAGGAGCATTCAATGAGTCAGAATTCCTGTCATTTGTGTGCTGTAGAGAGGCTTACTTTTGAACCACCACCAATTTATTGCTCAATTTGTGGTGCTCGCATAAAACGAAATGCTATGTATTATACTATGGGTGCTGGTGAAACACGGCATTATTTTTGTATTCCATGCTATAACGAGGCTCGTGGAGACAGCATTGTGGTTGATGGAACTAGCATTCCTAAGGTGAAGCTGGAGAAGAAGAAAAATGATGAAGAAACTGAGGAATTGGTATGTGTCATATGCTAATGTTCTTGTTTGATCGACAGCTTTTAATATGTATTGTTGGATATTTATATATTTGACATGCGTTTTTCTTTCTATTTAGTGGGTTGGATGTGATAAATGTCAAGTTTGGCAACATCAAATCTGTGCTTTGTTTAATGGTCGAAGAAATGATGGGGGACGAGCTGAATACACTTGCCCTAACTGCTATGTTCAAGAGTTAGAAAGAGGAGAGCGCAAACCCTTACCTCTAAGTGCCGTTCTTGGGGCCAAGGATTTGCCTAGAACGATTCGGAGTGACCACATAGAGCAACAGTTGTTTAGGAAACTAAAACATGAGAGACAAGAGAGGGCAAGGCTTCAAGGGAAAAGTTATGATGAGGTATGATTCATCAACTGATTCCTACTTATTTTAGTTTATTGTTGGTTATTGCAGAATGTTAATATTTTGGGAAAAATGCATTTTTAATCCTTTGAATTAAGTTAATTGCATTTTTTGGTTCATCAAATTTTATATGTAAAAACACTTCAATTTTATTTCTTCTATTTTTTTCAGAGTATATAGCTACATTTTAAAGTTGATATGCTATATTTCTCATCAGGTTGTAGTCCCTCTGATCTTAAATGTAGGACTTATTTACCTAATTTGATTAGATGTTAGTTAAGTTAGTTAATGTGGCATTTTTCTCTTTCTAGAAATCTCTAATAATCTTCCGTAATACCCTCCATCTTTCTTTCTTGATTATTGATGAGGGAGCATTAATAGGAGTAATTTAGGAAAATATTGACAAAAATTAGAAATAGTTTCTGCATTTATGACCAAGATTAACTCTCCAATTAGGCCCTATACTAAGGACCAGAAGAGTAGTTTCAGGAATTAAAATGTACTTCCTCAAAACTTTTGAGGTATACGCTGGAACTTTTGCAGCAGACCTTTTAGTTGTTTCTGGTGGTGGAACAAATTTGCTATTGATGCCAGTTATTATCTGTTGTTCAACCTAGACAAGACCCATAAAATAAACAATGCATAGTGAATTTTTAGGAATATTATGTAATAAGCTTGTTTTGACCTGATGTTTTTATGATCTTATATATATTGATAGAGTACCAAATATCATGGGATGGTGGATGAAAATAATAGATTAATTTGTTACCATAATTTTAGGAGTTATTAGTTTATTTTATCCAATGAATAATAAAGAGATATTATTTATAAATATCTCAGTTAGTATTTTTATTATTAAGTATTAGTAGGTTCTAGTATATTTAAGTTAGAGTATCTTAGTATATCTTGAATTCAAATATTCAAATATTTGAATAAAGATATTAGAATTATTTTAAATTAATTATTGTAATCTCTTCTTATAAATAGTCTGGCCTTCCTAAAGCTAGTCATGGAGAAATAATATATCAGTTTCATTCTTTGTACTTTTGGGAGATCCTCCTAAAATATTTGGCTAGTGAGGATGAGTAGAGCGAGATCATTTCTCTCTTTTCCTTATTAGAGTTGGCTTCATTAGTTATATGAGTTTAAGATCCTTGCTCATATTCTAATGGAGATTTTCTTCCATCCTTTATTAATTTATGGGGTTAGATTCTGACTTCATACTTTAACAATGACCTATCATCCCTTTCTTTCTACCAATTTAGGATCCTAACATATATCCACTACTTTTCCTCCTAGAATATTTTATTTAGTTTGTTTCCTTCAAAACTAAAAGAAACTACAGGTATTATTTTGAGAAATTCTGGCAGTGATGAGAACTTAGTTGTTATTTTTTTCCCATGAGTTTTTGATTTAATGTAGATATTGAATATAAATTTGTTCCTTTTTATGATTTTTGTACCAGTTACTCAAGTAGCATGATTCAACCATAGTAATTATAAGTGTATTTGGTGAAACTTATTACCCTATTTGATGTTTTGGTTTGAGCATTTCTCTCTCTTTTGCTTATTATGCTGTTTGGCGACAACTGAATCCATTGAGATGTGCTGGTGATATGGAAAAATTTTAATTGATTTGCCAGGTGCCTGGAGCCGAGTCACTTGTTGTAAGAGTCGTGTCATCTGTAGAAAAGAAGTTAGAAGTGAAACAGCGTTTTCTGGAAATTTTTCAGGAAGAAAATTTCCCAACTGAGTTCCCTTACAAATCAAAGGTAGTGTGATGGTTTCTTTGATTATTATAGTGTGATTGAATCCTTATCATTGATTATGTGTATTGGCGTGCTTTTGTTTTTATTGCAGGTAATTTTGTTGTTTCAGAGGATTGCAGGTGTGGATGTATGCCTGTTTGGCATGTATGTGCAAGAATTTGGAACTGAATGCCAATTTCCTAATCAGCGACGAGTATATCTTTCATATCTTGATTCTGTGAAGTATTTTCGGCCTGAGGTTAAAGCAGTGACTGGAGAGGCTCTTCGCACATTTGTTTACCATGAAATTCTAGTAAGCTTTAGTTGCTCCCTCTTATGTAATGTTCCTTATTAGTGTGTTGGCTTTTATTGAAGATGTTTAATTTGATTAATTGTGTGTGTGTATATTTTAATGGTAGATCAGATACCTTGAATATTGCAAGAAACGTGGTTTCACAAGCTGTTATATCTGGGCATGTCCGTCATTGAAGGGTGAAGATTATATATTCTATTGTCATCCAGAAATTCAAAAGAATCCAAAATCTAATAAACTTCGGGAATGGTGAGCTTTAGCATAACAGATAAAAGGGAAACAAGTGTAATTGTGCTACTTGTGTACAGTTGTTGATTTGTAACTTCTTATGTGAACTTGTTTCTTCAGGTACCTATCAATTTTAAGAAAAGCTGCCAAGGATGATATTGTGGTTGATACCACAAACTTGTATGACCATTTCTTTGTATCTACTGGTGAACGTAGAGCAAAGGTTACTGCTGCAAGACTTCCATATTTTGACGGAGACTACTGGCCAGGGGCTGCAGAGGATTTGATTTATCAGCTTCGTCAAGAAGAAGATGGCAGAAAACAGAATAAGAAAGGAATTATGAAGAAAAC